>JAJLUR010000293.1:0-13677 GCA_030674225.1 Blastobotrys terrestris
GCGGAATGGATAATTAGGAGGGGGGGGTGGGGGGGAAATATCCAGCTTTTTTTTTTTCTTCTTCTTCTTCTTTACATCATTTTTTATCCATCGTTTTTTGCTAACCCTGCTATCACATCGCTGTGCCTCCGCCATCCAAATGAAAAGACGACTGCTGGTGGACCCCCTAGTCCTGCTGGCTGCCGCCGCCGCATCTTCGTCGCCGCTTTCCATCACCCGCACAGACTTGTGCAAACACTCAAAGCTCTCAATCGAGGACCCCCGACTAGAACACTTCGCCCACAACCAATCGATTGCATTCCATGGCAAGGTGGTGTCCGGGCTGGATAGAAGTGTGCCCGTAATCACTAACCTCACCGCCCGACACTATGACCGGCTACTCCACCACCAGACAATGGCCCTCTGCGACAACCACAAAAACTGCACCTTCTCTCACATGCTGCATGGAGTCCCCGACGCCAATTTCAACCTGGCGTTGGACTTCCTCGACAAAAGCTCCGCACACACCCTCGGCTGCTTCTCTGCCAGAATACACAGCCGCACCGACAGCAACAACAACCAGGAGATTATCGCTCTGCGCTGGGTCACAATTGGCCTGGCCCTGTTCAGCGTGATCCTGACGGTTGTTGCGGCCCTGTTTTTCGGCGCGGGCCAGGCATTCTACAGATTCCCAAACTTTCTAACGTTTTTTTATGCATTACAGGGCGTGGCCTTCTCCGGCATGTACTCCATCTGGTATCCGGCCGCGTACCAACGGTTCAGCCAGTCGTTTGCATGGTCGGTGGGCATGATTGCCTGGAACAACCTCGAGCCCAAGATCGACGACTTCCGGGACCATCGAGACGGCGACCTGGCCAAGTCCAGCATGGAGCATCCGGAGCGGGCCCCGTTCTTCAATTCAATCGGAATCAAGAAATTTGTGCAGCAGGCAGACATTCCCTATGCCAATGCGTTCACGACCGCACTAATCTGGTGGGCTCTGGCATTGGCTGCGCTGTTGGCAGGCTCGACGATCGTTGTGATTGTGGTTGCATCGTCCAAAAGGGCCCGGAAGCATCGCTTCAACCCCATCTCCGCAATGGCCTCTGTCCTCTTCCCCTTCTTCGTTCTGCTATACGCGGCCTGTGTGCTGTGGACCACCTACCAATTCACCGTTGGAGATTCGTGGGCCACCCTGCTCCTAGCTGGCATTGTCCTTGGCATCTTCACCCTGGTAATCTTTCTCGGGCTGTTGCACACAATCGCCATGAAGCTTCTGCAGACTGGCGAGCCATTGCCCGAGTACACGAGAGTTTTGCATTTCAGATATTTTTGGTTCCTTCTCATTCCGCCGCTCTATTTATTCGGGAAGGGCGCCTTCATTGGGCTGGGCCACAAATCCGCCCTCGTCCAAATCATCGGTGGTCTGGCCCTCGAGACCGTTCTCTTGATCACGGTAGTGCTGTTTCGACCGTTTCTGTCCAAATTCCTGACCGGCTATTTTATCTTTGGCCAACTCATCCAGGTTGTGTGTCTGGTGCTCTTTCTCATGTTCACTAACCAGGTCGATCGGGCGGACCAGCATTCGATCAAGTACGCCGTAGCATTGACCGTGCTGCAGAGCGTATGGTGCATTGTGTCGTTCCTGATGCTTGTTGTCGGTCTCCTGATGGCATGGGTGCTGTCGCGACGAGAGAGCTCAGAAACTTTTGCAGGTGAATCGCTGGATTTGCCCACTCGAGTTCGGGAGATTCCCATGATGCCCAGCAGCCCAGCCTCCATCACGGCACCGTTGAGCTTTGGCTTTGGCGGTGGCTCGAGAAACGAGGGGGAGGCCCGAGTGCGCAACGTCTCCAAGAGCTATGGCAATGTTCACGAAGCACGGTCCGAGGCATCTGTGGAAGCCCCTGTGGTTGAAGTTGACAACGACGCCCGAACGTATTCGCATACTACTACTAACTCATACGTCAATAATGATTAATATATACACGATTTTTCACTAACTTGAAGATGCTATGGAATCAGCAAATTAAATAACTCTAAATAGCTACACTGTGGAGTAGTTTGAGGAGATGTCCGCATAGTATTATAACCTCGGATGGAAGTAGTACTCGATACATCTGTTTTTCACGAACTTAGAGATGCTGATATGAATTAGTAAATGAATGCGTTTGAAACGGGATTGAATCGATAATATGGAACTAACAAATAAAGAGCTATAGTGTGGGGTAGTTGAGGAGGTATTCGCGTACTATTAAGAACTCGGATGGTAGTAGTACTCGATACACCCGTTTTTCACGAACTTCGAGATGAGATGAATTAGTAAATGAATTGAGTTTTCCACACGGGCTTGAAGATGTAATGGAATTAGCAAATAGCCCTACTATGGTGTGGTTGAAGATAACTCGGATGGTATTAGTAGTTGATAAAGCCGCCTTTCACGAACTTCAGAGAAAATATGAGTTAGTAAATAAATGAGTTTTCTACGGGCTTGAAGATAATATGGAACTTAACAAATAAAGAGCTATACTGTGGATTGGTTGAGTGGGTATTTGCGTACTATGACGAATTCACATGGTAGTAATATTCGATACATGCATTTTTCACTCAAAACTTAGAGATGATATGGATCAGTAAATGAATGAGTTTTTCACGAACTTAGAGATTGATATGAATCAATAAATGAATGAGTTTTCCACTGGCTTCAAGATAATATGGAATTAATAAATAAAAAAGTTATACTATGGAGCGGTTGAAGAGATATTCGCGACCTATTACAAACTCGCATGGCAGTAATACACCGGATTTTTCATGAATTTTGGAGATGATATAAAATTAGTAAATAACAATGAATGTTTTACGAAATTGAAGACCAGATGAATTTAGTAAAATAACTGGCCTGAAGAGCTATTCGCGTACTACTAACTCACTCTCAGTAATACTTGATGCACTTGTTTTTTTTTTTTCATGAACTTGAATATGAAATTAGCAAATAAATAACTATGGCATTGTTTTTTTGGAAATCAACAAAAAAAGGAGGGAAAAAAAAATTGGATAAAAAAAAGGAAAAATAAGCTAAAAATACAAAAGGAGAAGCGAAATAAAAGGGGGAAGGGTACAAACTAAACATTAATATCAAAACAACAAAAAAAAAATAACATCTTTCACATCGTCACTTCGTAAACTTTCGTTAAAGGATCATGGAGATATCTTTAAAGAATGTTAAACGCGACGACGGCGCCCATGAGAAGACCGGGGACTGCGAGCTGGGCAGCACCACCGGTGGCAGCGGAGCTGGTGGAGCCAGCGGCCGAGGTACCGTTTGAGGAGGAGCTTTGAGTGACCACGACAGAGGAGGTTGCAGGGGCGGTTGTGTTGACTGCAGCGGAGGTGGAGTTGGAGAAAGAGGAGCTGGTGACCACTGGGGCGGCTGTGGTGGAGTTAGCGACGGCAGCAGAGGTGGTTGCTGGAGTGGAGGCGGTGGTTGTGTTGAGGGCCACGGCCATCAGGTTGTTGTTGGCACTGGAGGAGGAGGTGGTGGCGGGGGAGTCAATGGTTGAGGTAGCAATGGCCTCGTTGACAGCCACGGCGGAGGTCTTGGTGGAGAGGGCGTCCTCGAGGGTGACGTAGATGTATGAGGTGGAGTAGAGGGTGGTGGTGACCTCGGCGGAGGCTAGGGCGACAGCAGCGGCAGAAAGAGCGACAGTGGACAACTTCATTATTAGGGGCACAGAAAGTAAGGAATGAATAGAGTAGGTAGAAAGAACGAGAGGTGTATAATAATATGTGTGGGTAAAAAAAAAAAAATGCAGCAGCAGCAGCAGCAATAGGGGGTCTTTATAAACATTCCTCACGGCTCGCAGAAACATTAAAAAAAATGTCTCAGGGCATGTTTCTCAGTTTCCCCATTGGGCAGTGAGCTTCCCGTTCGGGAGGCCCAAGCGAGACACGCCTGCCTATCTGGGAAGGCGATCGGCTCGGCCCGGACCCCATCAGGAAGTCTGACGCGCATCACCACCAAATGCGCCCAGCGCGCGTTCACGGCTCATTCTGGCGTGCTGAGACTGGGGATCGAGGAATTTGAGCCACCCCAGTCAGCCCACATCGGGCCAAATATGCACAGTTCAATCGCACTCATCTCTGACACTAAGTCACTGCTTCTCTTTGGGGGGTACGGTCTCACGGAGCTGTCACCGAGGCTGGTCTGAGACAGCAATGCATGGTGGTTACGCAAAACAGCACTCTGAGACACGTGAGGCTGGAATTAGTGGTACCGGCTCTGAGTCAGTACCTTAATGTTTTGTGGGAACCTGTTTCAGCGGGCAGACCCCGAGACCACACCCAGGGGTCTTGGTAACGCCTTCTCTCTCTCTCTCTTTCACTGCTTGTTTGTTTATTTATTTTCCCTCCACCATTGCGCGAGCCCAATTGGCTAATTGATGCAATGCACCGGCCCACTTCCGGCCAACGGCTGTTATCGGATCTACCCCGACGCACCCCAATCGCCGATGCGTCTGGATCCTAGCTCAGGGGCCCTCCCCCCCTTCTCTCTCCTCCCCAGGAGAACCCTGAAGGGTGGGTGGTCCGGTGCTCACAGCAAAGCTTTCTTCACGGAACCACGTGACAAAAGACGCTTCGCTCGAGGAGGCTCCAGGTGTGGCCCAAACGCACTGACGTTACGGGGTCTGTGTGTGCCCTGCGGCCGGTCTGGAGCTTTCGTAGTACCCACGTGACTGTCCTCGCAGAGAGCTAGCTACGTATCAGGCTACATCGTAGGGGAGCTGGGTGTTGCCCTGCGGGCGGCCTTCTTTTCTAGAAAAGAAGCAAAAGCACTAGTATTTTCGTAGCACCACGTGACTAGTCTCGCAGAGTTTGTGTGTTGCCCTGCCGGCGGCCTTCTTTTCTAGAAAAGAAGCAAAAGCACTAGTGTTTTCGTAGCACCCCGTGACTAGTCTCGCAGAGTTCATGTGTTGCCCTGCCGGCGGCCTTCTTTTCTATAAAAGAAGCAAAAGCACTGTCCTCGCAGAGAGCTACGTATCAGGCTACATCGTAGGGGGGGCTGGGTGTTGCCCTGCGGGCGGCCTTCTTTTCTAGAAAAGAAGCAAAAGCACTGGAGGCTCTCAGAGCTACCTTTCTGTTCTCATTGGAGAAGACAGTCGCCAGCGGCATACATACGCCCTACAGAGTCCTACAGAATTTTCACAACACCACGTGACCTTAGCTTCGCAGAGCTACCATTTTTGCATCTTTTCGGAGAAAAAAAAAGCCGCCGGGATCCTACACACTACCGTAGCCTCGCAGAGCTACCTTTTTTGCTTCTTTTCGGAGAAAAAGGAAGCCGCCGGAGGCACTACACCCTACGGGATCCCACACATTACCTTAGCCTCGCAGAGCTACCTTTTTTGCTTCTTTTCGGAGAAAAAAGAAGCCGCCGGAGGCACTACACCCTACGGGATCCCACACATTACCTTAGCCTCGCAGAGCTACCTTTTTTGCTTCTTTTCGGAGAAAAAAGAAGCCGCCGGAGGCACTACACCCCTACGGGGTTAGTTGTGTGTATACAATCGGGGTGGTGCATATGCAGCAGGATCAATGGGTTCCACAGCAGCTGAGCGGACAACCGTTTGCAGGGAATACACCACACGGAGGGGTTTGCACGACTAAACAAACACGATGTAGCGAGATAATTGCGGAAGAAGAGCGCGGCGATTGAGCAGACCAAAGCCCGTGCGTGGTTGGATGCCCGAGTCTCGACTCCGACACCGACACAGCGACCTGGTGCGCCGTTGGCCGTGGGCCGTGACAACATGTACGCCAAACGCAGCAGCGCCCACTCATTCAATGCACAGCATTACCTACGACAGCGTGTTGGAAGACGTCCAGGATATATACGTACCCGACAGCGAGTTATATACGAATGTGGTGGTGGTGTGTTGTGGTTGATAGGATGGCACTCAGTGCGCATGCAAGCTGGGTAGCGAGAGCGATGATGATCCGTGATATTGTAATAATTACTAAAATAACAAAACGACCGCGTGCGCGCATTCCATAACTACTGTATATGCATGATGGCATCCCAATTAGGCAACGGCCAAGTTAGTGGTAACTAGTTCGGGCCAGATGCGTCGCAGGTCGACCGTTGCTAGGTGCATTAGCTAGCGCTCGTTTTTTCTTTTCTTTTCTTTTTCTTTTTTTTTTTTCGCCCCTTTTTGAGGGAAAAGCGATGATCGCTCACAAAACGCACCCACACGATTGCCCCGATTCCAGCAGCAGTGCTCATCCTTCTGGGCTCAATCCGTCGACTCGTTTTTACGGGGGGTTTCCAAAAATAGACGCGTGTGTGCTTGAGTCACTGCTGCTAGCCAGAACGCCACTGCCTCCGCTGCTGTCGAATGCCAGACATGCAGAAACAGCGCCGCCAGATCAACTGTTGCCCAAATAGGAACTGAGACAGCCGAGATAAGCCCGTCCGCGTGCGCGGGGGATGAGCATCCTGTTCCGGCAAAAACGGGTATTATATGCATGTCTCAATGCTGCAGCAGCTGCAGCTGCAGCTGCAGCTCGTGCTGGTGCTGGTGCTGGTGGTGGTTCGGTGAAAGGTGACTGATTATGTGAGCTTTTTTTTTTTGTTTGAAGTGAGCGAAACACACACACAGTCTTCCCAGAGGATATTTAAATGTCGGCTGCGTGCAGTTGAGTTGTGCGTGCCCTCCTATGGCAATCTGCTGAATTCTTCCCTGGAAAATCCCAGGTTGGGGCCCCGCAAACGCTTCGAGAGACGTTCCCGTAAGACACACCGAGAGACACTGAACGTGCAATGGCAGCGTCGACAATGCCCTAATGCTGTGCTCACAAAGTGAACCAGATGCACATCAGACTCGCATATGGATTGTCCACCCAATGCACGTCACACAAACATTACAATCCACGATAATTCCCGAGAAGGCTCTCTGCAGCTGTATCGCGCGGCAGTAGTACTAGCGGACGCAATTGCTATACGAAGTCCGTGTGTGCCCTGCGGGCGGCCTCTAGAAGCAAAAGCACTGGTCGAACCTCAGATCTGGAGCTAGTGGAGACAATTGTCCTAGGTGTGTGCCCTGCGGGCGGCCTTCTTTTCTAGAAAAGAAGCAAAAGCACTGACAGCCTCGCAGAGCTACCTTTTTTGCTTCTTTTCGGAGAAAAAAGAAGCCGCCGGAGGCTACACCAGCCTCGCAGAGGTGTATTGCCCTGCAGGCGGCCTTCTTTTCTAGAAAAGAAGCAAAAGCACTGACAGCCTCGCAGAGCTACCTTTTTTGCTTCTTTTCGGAGAAAAAAGAAGCCGCCGGAGGCTACACCGGCCTCGCAGAGGTGTATTGCCCTGCGGGCGGCCTTCTTTTCTAGAAAAGAAGCAAAAGCACTGACAGCCTCGCAGAGCTACCTTTTTTGCTTCTTTTCGGAGAAAAAAGAAGCCGCCGGAGGCTACACCGGCCTCGCAGAGGTGTATTGCCCTGCGGGCGGCCTTCTTTTCTAGAAAAGAAGCAAAAGCACTGGTTTTCACAGCACCACGTGACTGAATACCCTTTCATAAGTTCAATTGCTCTGGAGACATCTGGCTGTCATTTTCACAGCACACACGTGACCGTAGCCTCGCAGAGCTACCTTTTTTTGCTTCTTTCCGGCAGTGACTGTGGAGGAGTATTGCCCTGCGGGCGGCCTTCTTTTCTAGAAAAGAAGCAAAAGCACTGGTTTTCACAGCACCACGTGACTGAGTACCCTTTCATAAGTTCAATTGCACCGGAGACATCTGGCTGTCATTTTCACAGCACACACGTGACTGTAGCCTCGCAGAGCTACCTTTTTTTGCTTCTTTTTCGGAGAAAAAAAGAAGCCGCCGGAGGCACTACACACATCAACCCGTGACTAGTCTCGCAGAGCCCCCTTTTCTTTTTCACCAAGCCATCGGAGACTACAATTGCTCTGCCCTACAATAAACTCCTAAGCGCTGAGTAACCTCCGGATTGATAACGCGCGAGAGATGCGTGCGGCTCATCGCGGATCCGGACAAATCGATACCGCCACAACGCAGGCGGAGGGGACCCTTTGTTATCATTACAACATTGTAGAATTGCCACTGAGAGTGATTTGAAGGATGGTTATTCTGAACGGGAGAGAGCATCTGACTGCGGAGGAGGTGCGGATCAAGGAGGATGAGGACCACAAGCAGTATTGGAGAAGGTGGGGCCCGTATTTGAGCGAGCGGCAATGGGTGAGTAGGGCGTGAGAGTGCTAGCACTGAGTTACTGGGGGAACGGAGACGCTGACACTGGTTTCTAGGCCACCGTGAGAGAGGACTACTCGTTCAACGGGGACGCGTGGTCGGATTTCCCTCACGAGCATGCCCGTTCGAGGGTCTATCGCTGGGGTGAAGACGGAATCGCCGGAGTGAGCGACAACCACCAGCTCCTGTGTGTGTCGTTTGCGTTCTGGAACGAAAAAGACGACTTCCTCAAGGAGCGCCTGTTTGGCTGCACCGGCCATCAGGGCAACCACGGTGAAGACGGCAAGGAGCTGTACTTCTATCTCGACAACACCCCGACCCACTCGTACATGAAGTATCTGTACAAGTACCCGCAAAAGAAGTATCCGTACGCCGAGCTCGTCGAGGAGAACCAGAAGCGGGACCGCTTCGACTACGAGTACGAGGTCGAGGACACGGGAATCTTTGCAGAGAACCGCTACTTCGACATCTTCATCGAGACCGCCAAGAGCGAGGACAACGCCGAGGAAGTCCTGTTCCGGGTCACTGCCTACAACCGTGGCCCGGAGCCGGCGCCATTGCACATTATCCCGCAGGTCTGGTTCAAAAATACGTGGGATTGGGGGCTGGAGGACGAAAAGGAACATCCGATCCCACAATTGTCCAAGGAGAGCCGTTATCTCATCAAGGCGGATCATTGGCGATTGGGCGAACGGTACATCCATCTCTCCGCCTCCCCGGGCATTGCAACGGCAGATCTCGAGCCCGAGCTACTCTTCACCGACAACGCAACGAACAAGCAGAAGCTGTATGGGGTCGAAAACGAGAGCAAGTACTGCAAGGATGGGTTCCACGACTACATTGTCGACGAGAACACCGCGGCTGTGAACCCGGCGAACAAGGGCACAAAGTCGTGTGCGTGGTATGCGTTTGAACAGGAGGATGGGATCCCCCCGGGGGACTTTGTCACCGTCCGGTTCAAGCTGAGCAACGTCAGGCCGGCTGCCACGGATGACGACGACGATTTCAGTGAAGACGCGTTTGATAAGACCGTGGACAAGCGACAGGACGAGGCGGACGACTTCTACTTCCATGTGTCGCCATTGCCCAAGTCGGACGAGCTGCGGGACATCCAACGACAGGCATTGGCAGGCATGCTCTGGAACAAGCAGTTCTACCAGTTCATCTACGACCAATGGCGCAATGGAGACCCGACGAGCCCTCCGCCGCCCCCAGACCGAAAGCATGTCCGCAACAACGGCTGGGAGCACCTGCACGTTGACGACATTCTGTCTATGCCGGACAAATGGGAATATCCCTTCTTTGCGTCCTGGGACAGTGCGTTCCATTGTCTGCCGCTGGCCATGGTGGACCCCGGGTTCGCAAAGAGGCAATTGGACCTGCTGACCCGGGAATGGTACATGCATCCGAACGGACAGATCCCCGCATACGAATGGAACTTCTCCGACGTGAATCCGCCGGTGCATGCGTGGGCCACGTTCAGGGTGTTCAAGTTGGAGCGCAAGATGTACGGCCGAGCGGACGTGGACTTTTTGGAGCGGGTGTTCCAGAAGCTCCTGCTCAACTTCACCTGGTGGGTGAACCGGAAAGATGAGCTCGGAAAGAACATCTTTGAAGGTGGCTTTTTGGGTCTGGACAACATTGGACTCTTCAATCGGTCCGAGCCATTGCCCACAGGCGGGGTGCTCGAGCAGGCGGACAGTACCGGTTGGATGGCCTTTTTCTGTCTCCAGATGCTCAACATTGCGCTGGAGCTGTCCAAGAACCGACCGGTGTACGAGGACATTGCGTCCAAGTTCTTTGAGCACTTCCTGTTCATTGCGGACGCCATGAGTTTCCGCAAGGTCGACGGGGTTGACCGTGCTTTGTGGAACGACGAGGACGGGTTCTACTACGACTCGATCTCGTGGGGAGGCCCCTGGACGCAGCAATTGCCCGTGCGGTCGCTGGTGGGGCTGATCCCGCTGTACGCCTGTCTGACGCTGGAGCCACAGATCCTCAACAAGTTCACGTCCTTCTCCAAGCGGGTGAAGTGGTTTGTGGAGCATCGCACCGACATCACCGAGCGCAACATTGCCAGCATGAGCAAGCGAGGGTCTGAGGACCGATTGCTGCTGGCGTTGGTGAACAAGGAGCGGCTGCAGAAGATTCTCGAGAAGATGCTGAGCGAGGACGAGTTTTTGAGCGACTTTGGCGTGCGCTCGCTGTCCAAGTACCACAAGGACCACCCATATTCGATGGACGTGAACGGACAGTCGTTCCGGATCGACTACACCCCGGGAGAGAGTGTGTCTGGGCTGTTTGGCGGAAACTCGAATTGGCGGGGCCCCATCTGGTTTCCGACAAACTTTTTGCTGATTGAGTCCTTGCAACGGTTCTACATGTACTACGGGGACGAGCTCCAGGTCGAGTGTCCTACGGGCTCGGGCAATTACATGAATTTGGCCCAGGTGTCGGAGAACCTGCAACACCGGCTGATCAAGCTTTTCCAGCGAGACGTTGACAGCGGCCAACGGCCGTTCACGGGCAGTCTGGATGCAAAGTACAATGCTGTGTGCGACCAGGACGAGTTCTTCAAGGACTATGTGTGTTTCCACGAGTATTTCCACGGGGACAATGGCCGAGGCTTGGGTTCGCAGCACCAATGTGGCTGGACCGGGCTCGTTGCAAAGCTGATTCACGACACGGGCACGTCATGCAGTGGGGAGGCACCCAAGACGCCAATTGCGACGGCAGAGCATTACTTTGACGACGAGATTCGACGAACCACCACTGGCAGACGTCGCCATCATCGACGAAAGAGCAGTGCGCGGTTGCCACGACGATACACAGCCAAGTCTGGCACGGCGAATGGCAGCGCCCATTCGGGTGAGGGCCAGAGCGACGTCGAGGTGGAGAACGAGGACGTTGCGGAGGAGATCCGACGGGCGTTGGAACGTCAATTGAACCTGAGCAACCAAGAAGAGCTCGAGACGAGAATGTGAGGGCCCACATTATACATGTAGAGACATAGAACTAAAAATATCAAGCAACATCTATGGGCAAACGGCCTGTGGTGCCTCCGGCGGCTTCTTTTTTCTCCGAAAAGAAGCAAAAAAGGTAGCTCTGCGAGGCCTCACCAGTGCTTTTGCTTCTTTTCTAGAAAAGAAGGCCGCCCGCAGGGCAATACACCTCTGCGAGGCGGGTTCTTTTTTCTCCGAACAGAAGCAAAAAAGGTAGCTCTGCGAGGCCCACCAGTGCTTTTGCTTCTTTTCTAGAAAAGAAGGCCGCCCGCAGGGCAACACACAGACACGGAGCAATAGTGGATATTATATGCTAGTATCTATTCCCATGAGCAATAATAAAGTATATAACAATTTACGGGGTATGTGTAATACCAATGGCTGCACAAAAAAATCAACTAACACATCCTTGGTTGTTACTACTCATACTGTGCGATGATAACAAAAAATGGCATAACATTACTGGCCAACTTCAGTCACACACACCAAGGCAAGGTATAATACTGTGTGCAACCACAGGAGTGTCTATAAAAATACGCAATGCAATATAGAGATGTCAATGGTAAGGGATTGGATGTTGCTGCTGAAAACTGAGCCATATTCACATCAGATTGCCAAATGATGAGTAGGGCTCCAGAACGACGGTTTTTTTTTCACGGCACCCACGTGACCTTATTAACCTCACAGACTTAGCTGTGCCCTGCTGTGGAACGACCTTGTTTATTTATTCTTCTAGTAAAGAAGCAACAGTAGCACTACTAGCATGATTGTATTGTCTAGATCAATATTTTTCGCAGCACCCACGTGACCGACCCACCAACCACGACCGTTGTAATAAACTAAAATAATATACTAAAACAAACCCGACACACATTCATTTTTTTCTTGGGTACTTAGACAGAAAGAGTGTTGAGTGAACAACCCAAGAATCTAAGGACTACATGAATTACGGTCTCTCTCTCTCTCTCTCTCTCTCTCTCTCTCTGTGTTGCCCTGCGTACTTTTCCAGGAAAACGAAGCAAAAACACTTTCACAGCACCCACGTGACCAATTGGCCCTGCGGGCAGCCTTCTTTTCTAGCCTCGCAGAGGTGTATTGCCCTGCGGGCGGCCTTCTTTTCTAGAAAAGAAGCAAAAGCACTGGAATTGCCTCGCAGAGCTACCTTTTTTGCTTCTTTTCGGAGAAAAAAGAAGCCGCCGGAGGCTACACCAGCCTCGCAGAGGTGTATTGCCCTGCGGGCGGCCTTCTTTTCTAGAAAAGAAGCAAAAGCACTGGAATTGCCTCGCAGAGCTACCTTTTTTGCTTCTTTTCGGAGAAAAAAGAAGCCGCCGGAGGCTACACCAGCCTCGCAGAGGTGTATTGCCCTGCGGGCGGCCTTCTTTTCTAGAAAAGAAGCAAAAGCACTGACAGCCTCGCAGAGCTACCTTTTTTGCTTCTTTTCGGAGAAAAAAGAAGCCGCCGGAGGCACACCAGCCTCGCAGAGCTACCTTTTTTGCTTCTTTTCGGATAAAAAAGAAGCCGCCAACCACGAGTCATATTTATTTTTCACAGCACCCACGTGACGCAGGAGCTACCTTTTTTTTTTTTTGCTTCATTTTCTCCGCCGGAGACAACCAATTTTCCTTTTAAACCAGCCTTGTTGATATCGATAATGGAGCATTTTGTAGCTATGCTAGCTAACAAAAAAAAAAAAAAAGAAACGGGCAGAAAAAGCAAGCACAGCGGTGGGTTGAAACAGACTCGCATACATCATTTGGGTCCAGTAAAAGATACAATGTCTGAGACCTGCGCTAGCTAGTTTATATCGTGTGTCAATTTTTCTTTTTTTCTCGGGGGCTGATGTGTGGTATGGCCGGAGGGGCACCCTCCCCCCATAAGAGTCTGGGAGACGGACTCAGCTTGCATATGCCAACGGCCGCAAGCGGGTCTATACATTGTGCAGCTGGCTATAGCGGGCGGTGGTGGGCTGGGGAATACGCGTGGGAGCAGTGATGGTCGTATCATGCCACTTTCGTTCCGAAGAAAAGAAAAAAAACAAATACAAAAAAGGGGGGGCAGGGTTAAGGGTGGATGAAAAAGAAACGACCACACGTCATCTCGAGGAGGGTGTAGTGCGATATATCGTGAGAGTGATAGAGAGAGCGGTATCTGTGGATGTGTATATATATATATAGAGAGAGAGAGTATACACAGCACAGGAGGAATGATTGTAAAAAAAAAAAAAAACTAATATAATAATGGGACCTCCACCTCGGTCCCAACTGCGTCCACCACCACCACCACTGCTGGACGGATCGACAGCCTCCAGTCATAAGTACCGGGATTTGAGACAAAAAGCAACGAGTAGTAGTAGTAGTAGTAGTACTACTGGACATATTTGCAGGGTGAAAAAGTAATTAACGATTTTGTTGTTTTCGTTTCTTTTTCTTTTTTTTTTTT
>JAJLUR010000294.1:0-13669 GCA_030674225.1 Blastobotrys terrestris
TTCCGTCGACGTAATACAAGGACCAGGTATGACGGCAAGAAATTAGATAATTCCCCTGTTTATCCTTGTCAACGGCATTCAAATGGAGGTAATCGAAGGGCATTGAACTTGACTTGCCAGAAATGTCGTAATTAGCTGTCACCTTGGTGTCGGTAACCGGAACGTGATCCAAAGACTTCCATACAAACGTGATTTCGTCGTTCGTCATATTAACCTCAGTGACAATGTTTTCAAACACCCAACCTTCGTCACCATCAAATTGTCCGATCTTGCTCATATCGTACGGAACAGCTCTGTAGGTGGAGAAAACTGCACTGTCGTCACCCACAACGTGGAATTCGTGGAAATCATGCAAATATCCTTGATGATATCCCAAATGTTGAACAATTTCATAGTGGTCGTTCATGATAGAATAAGTGCCGAACCCAACGCCAGCGTTGGCGACATTTCCTTCAAAATACCCCATCAGTTGCTTGCCCTTTCGAGTGAATGGCTTGAAATTTGATACTGAGCTTCCGAGGCCGAAACCAGTCCAAACCAGGTCTCCCTTTGAACTAAAGATGTGAGGGCCCAAGTAGGCCTGTGCTTTTGTGATATCACCCGTACTCCACGGAGCGACAAAGATGTATTCGCTGGATACTGAGTCTTCTTGTTTAGTGATGTTCAAACTCGACGGTAAAATGTCAGTTCTTGATCTGTATGGCGAGTTTACTGTGGACAAATCATCGTCCCCGCGTGTTAACGCTGCCAGAGCAGTGATGACAACAGTCCCAATTGAATAAAATTTCATTACGATTGGACGGTACTAAAAGAAAGATGGAAACAACAAAAAAGACCAATATATAGAAAGCGGAAGTTACTCCTTATATATATAAATAAAAGATAAAAAAAAAATTATATATAAATCACTGAACCAATTTTTTCCGCCTAGTCCACATGATATCATAACGGCGTTATGATTACCACATATGGTAAATATGGAGTCAATCCGGTATCACTGCCAAGGAGCTCGGTACCTATAGAGCTGAGACAATATCCCAATTTGGCAAGGTGTTTTCCGGTTCCGGATATTCCCCTGCATCCCCTCCTTACTCGGGAAATACAAATCAATGAGTTTTCCGCTACGAGGGAAGAGGGAGATAAGATATGCAGCACTGAAAAATACGGTCAATAGCTTGAGAACTATTGAGGTTTGGTAGATCATCGTCTTTTCTAAAAAAAATAACTGCGGTCGGATATGGCCTTCGATATAATACTATCAAAAACCGGAGATCGTTATGATCTTGATCTCCCCGAGAGACAATGTAACGTGGATCTGATTAACATTCGCATAGCCATTTTAGCTGGACTGTGACCATACACTGCACATAGATGTCTTTTTTTTTTTTTTTTTTTTTTTTCGGTTGTTGCTTTTTTGATGGAATCTTATGGAAATAAACTTTACTTAGCGTCCTTCGTGTATTCTCTTCTTAGACTTGCAAGCTACACTAGATTTATACCATTTCATTGTTAACAGCTTCTATTAATTTTGCAAAGTTTTCTTGGCTGGAGTAATAAAATGGAATCATTAGAGGGTACTAATTGTGACGGTAAGATTATCTTTCCTCGGAAATAATTTCTTTTTTTTCTTTTTTTTTTTTTTTTTTTTTTTTTTTTTTTTTTTTTTGATTCCTCCCAACTGTGCCTCAAGTTGACTACCGTAATAGATCGTCAATACGCAGTTGCGCGCTCACACAAAGTGGGATAGCTATAGCGTCCAGAGAGATGGGAGGATTCAGCCGTATCGGTACCCGGTAATGGGATTTCTTATTATCTCAGATTGCACACACTGTTGTGTGCACTATGCGATGTAGTTATAGCTGGTTATGCTATTTTAAATGAAAGTCAAAAACGAATAACCAACCGCGGGGGTTATACCTAGTGTGGTTTTTTCTCTGTGAAATCCCCCAATGAAGACTTGTTGGAAAGAAACACCTGCATCGTGTTATTATCTTATCCGATTTGCTGTGCATATCGTTCATTTCTAAAAAATTGTACACATGCATATGCACTAATTTAACCACTAGCGATTCGTATAGTTTCTATAATGGCCGCTAGCAGCTACTATGCATAGCTGGTTAGCTGCCATCACTTGCGTGGTATGCATAGTTTGTGGTTACTAGCGATGCATGTTTCTAACTTCAGCCGTGTAGCTACGACAACTATTCCCTTTGCAATAAGCTATGCACGTATCTTTCTAATGGTATGCATATCTAAGATATATGTATAAGCAAAGTCTACATATTGAGTGCTTGAATTTTGCGCCAAACATCGTCCGTTAGTAAATCTAATTCGTTTCCTTTGACCGGTTCGTGACGTCCAACCCCATATTGAACAGCGTGATCAATCAAATTCTTGATGAAGTGACGATCAACAGCTTGTGGATTTAAAAATGAGCCGCACAGCGCCTGATCAATCGAAGCTCTAGTAGCCGGTGCACGTTCCAGGCACCCCTTTATACATTCGATTGCTTCTTTTGGCACTTTAACTTGGCCTAGACCTTGTTTTGGATATTGGATCTGCACTTTAGGGTTCATTATAGCCAACATTCGTTGCGGACCGCTGTAATTTCCATACGGAGGCTTCCCATAAATCATTTGATATATTATGCAGCCAATACTCCAGACATCCGATGGCTTTCCGACCTTAAAAGTCGGGTCAGAAGTACCTCCGTTGTTGTTACTCGCATTAGCATCTAATAAGGCTTCCGGCGCCATGTAATTGGGAGTACCTATTTGATTGTCCCTGTGAACGTTGGCAGTGTAGTCTGGAACAACATTGGCAATCCCAAAGTCGATGATTTTTAGCATGCCTTTGACTAGAAGGAAATTGGCAGGCTTAAGATCCGAATGAACAATTCCGTTTTTATGAACAGCTGCCACACATTTCAGCATTTCGACTGAGTAATACCGCACAAAGGAAATGTCTAAAGGTTGATTTAATCGCGCCGTAAGAACATGGGCCAAGTCAATTTCACCGCATTCCATGACCACGTAGACAATTGAATCCAGCATTTCATAGTCGATGAGCTTTACCACTCTTTCTTCTTCGCGAAGTCTATTCAATAGGTCGATTTCCCCTTTGAATCCCTGGATCACTGAACTATCCACATCATCAAAAGTGACCTTCTTGATTGCTACCAGCTTGTTGTGCGAGGTCTGTGCTTTGTATACCTTGGAGGATCCACCTCTTCCAATCATTTCGAGTTTTTGATATGGTTTGTTGTTAACCACAATAATATTCTTTTGCTTTCGATGCTGAGCCGTGCTCCGG
Source organism: Blastobotrys terrestris (assembly GCA_030674225.1). Taxonomy (NCBI): domain Eukaryota; kingdom Fungi; phylum Ascomycota; class Dipodascomycetes; order Dipodascales; family Trichomonascaceae; genus Blastobotrys; species Blastobotrys terrestris. Next base: position 3,313 of record JAJLUR010000294.1, read on the forward strand.
CTGTTTTCAGACGGTATCAAGCTCTCCATCTTTGGAGGCGGAGTTTTGGCACCATGGAATCGGGTGGAACGTGGTGCAATATTAGGTGATAAATAGGATAATGCTTCTCTTTTTTGTTGCTCGCTCGGTGGCGATGGTTGATGCTCGGTAGGTTTGGTAGATATTGAATGGGCGGAATTTGAAGATGCCGACGAGGCTGAAGAAGCAGCCGTCGAAGATGACGAAGAAGATGAACCTGAATAATCTTTTGGTGGTATCTCCTGGTCGTCATTTGCAAACCGTATTTTAGAATTCTTGTTGTGATTCGAAGAGTTCTCACCTTCATCTTCTGTTTTAATTCCTTCATTGGAAAGACGAACTGTCCGCTTGGGTGGCCCTAAGCCTAATCCTTTATGTACAAATCGCTTCACTCGACTGTTGCTCTTCATTCCAGTATTGTCCTTGTTTATGGTGGTGCCTTGATAAGTGACTCCTGGAGTGGAGAACTCCTGTTGCTGTTGGTATTCAAGACTGTCATTATTATGCGGGGAATTGAAACGCGTCCAACTCTGCTTTTCAGGTATGTAGGTATCATTATTTTGAACTTCTGTAACGGGGGAGTTTGTCGCAACCTTGCCGTATGTGTAAGACGCGGGTTTTGTAGGAATGCCCATCTGTTGTCTAAGGTGGTTATTGGCAGTAACTACAATAGATTCATTACCGTCATTCTTGCCATTAGGATTAGGACGGGGTATATGCTGCTGTTGGCTTCTTGGAAGATCTGAAAGTAACTCTTTGGCGTAATTGCTCAAGACTGGTGGCATAAAACTTCCATCAGAAGAAGAAATAGTATCATCATCTTCATTTCCACTCCCCGGTTGGATTTTACTCGGTGTCCCAATATCCATAGAAGACATGTCGCTGTGGGAAAAGAGTTGTGTATGCTACTTGCTGATGATCGCTTTGATAATATATACTAGTAGTGTGTGGGATCCCGGTTTAAATTTTATCTTGGTGCAAGTGTAACTATTTACCAAAAACTATTAAATGTGTGGACCTTTTCCCTTGTTTTGATCGGCACATTTCTTTAAAAATATGCCCATGCAGTTTCCGAATTAGGAATCGAATAAATATGATTAGGTAATTCCTTAGTCATTTAATCCCAATGATTACATAATACATTAGTCATCTTGGGAGTTTTATGGGCAAGTTAAAAATTTTACGATTTGTCCTTCGGGACATATGGTCAATTTGAAACGATACAGAGAAGATTAGCATGGCCCCTGCATAAGGATGACACGCTTTACAAAGAGATTTAAACAGTTTTTTTTGTAATTTTTTTGGCTGTGAAAGGAGCTAGAGAATGTTGGCTGATGTTTATGTAGTTTTTTAGGGCAATTTATGGGTATAAGCGTCGCAATTTGTGATTAAACCAGAATTTTCTGAAAATATGGATGTGAGTTCGATTCCAGCTAGCGCTCACTGCCAAAAAAAATTAAAAGCAAACCATATGGCCAGCAATGTGCGTATACGTATGGTGGCCTCGTTAACGTTCTCTCTGTCTATGTACCATACCTTATCATGTATTCATGTTAATTTATGCATATGCATATGTGCATATATATATTATTCATTTAAATGATCGATTAATTAGATATCGATATATATGCGTATGATTAACGCCGTCTTACATTGCGTATGTCCAATTCAAAACAGCCCAAGCACATACAGTACTATGCATAGTGAACGCTTATCTCGCTATGCATATATCTAGATCTTAGCATGCGATTTGATCTTATCGTGAGAACCTGTAGCATAAAGTTTTCTTGTTTCCGGATCCACAAACTGGAAGGTCGTCACAACATAGCGCGAGGTATTACTTTGAATAGTGCAAACTAGCGCAACCTCGGAATTCACAGGCATCGGTCGAATAAAGGTAACGTTCAAGTTTCTTGACACACCAAATTCATTTTTGATTGAAGCATGAATTTGTTCGATCGTTTTATCATCTTCGTAATATTTTGAGTCAGCAATAATGGCCCAACCTGTGGTGTTATCAGCTATTGTGCTTATACAACCACCATGGACATAACCGGCTGGATTCTTCATTGATTCGACGGTGCGGAACCTGAATTCAATAACAGGGCGCAAAGTATCTGGTTTAATCGAGTGGACTCGAGTAGTTTTGACAAATTCGCCTCCCCAGCATTCTCTCCCTTGGCTCTGCATAAAAGTGTAGAGATCTCTGATTTTTTGTTCTAAAGCCATGTTGGATTTGAGGCTTGTCGAATAAGGATGGTGATCACCGAGTCTGTTTACTTGTTTATAGCTATGGAGTGGCACTGAATAGGCTACAGAGTGTACCGCATCCCTTATCGGTGCGGCTGAAAACGCGGGGAAATTGGATCGGGTTCCGGACCGAGGTCACTGTTGTTCATTGGCGATACCTGTCGAAGAACCATAGGAGAACCAATACTGTTGTTTCCATATAGCTCATGCTTTGAGAGTAATGCCTTAGACACGGCATAATACCCCCATAATTAAAGATCCCCTGGATACCTTTTGAATAAGAACGGAAGCAATGTAGCAACAGTCAATGGCCCAGAAACTCACCGACATTTCCATAAATACATTGATCAGATCAGGATTGGCAGCGGCGAACATCTTTATTCGTAGGCAGAAATCCTCTCGGTCTATTTTTAAGTCTGCTTGCTTCGCGAACCAGGAACAAGTTGTTGAGGTATACATACCTCCGATCCTATCGAACGTACGTTTTCACTTCTAACTATGTACATTTCAGATTCGTAACATTGACATATCCACGCTAAGGGTAAAGGGCAGAAAATGATCCATCATAATCTGTGTTTTCAATGACATATCTAAAAACATTTCTGGATAAATGCACTTTAGATGTATTTCAAACTATCTTAGTTCTGCTGGGTTGGCCAGAGCGTGAAAAAAAAAAAGGAAAATGAAATTACCGAAATATAAGAGATACTTTAAGCTTGTTGATCATCCAATTGGCCGGCTGTACAACGGCCCCCTCTGATGCACCATTAAGCTGCGGTGTAACGAGCCTGATTAGTTTCGTGATAACAATCAACATTTAAGGCGGTCACTTTACGACTGGAAGGAATGCTTCCAAAGCGAAAGTGCCAAAAAACAACAACAACAGCAACAACAGCAAAAAAAGTAAAAAAGCCAACCTTAGCGTTACGGAGCCGGTCAATAAGATCGTTTACCCCAAATTCCATTAGTACACCGAATTGTGGTAATCCATAGGTTGGATAGTCGACCACCGAAGCTGGAGCATAGACGTGTATATGTTGCTAGACTCTGGTCCTAAAATAAATATTTCAAGGTCATCATTTCATTTAAATTCAGGTGATAGAGTGCTTTCATGTTTTACCTGAGGAATTGCACTAACTGCACTGGGCGCACTGGGCATGCTAAAAATTATTTAGGGATTCAATAAAGTCTAAGTACATTTTATGATACTAGGAAATACACATAATAGTCTACTAATTTGGACCATCGCCCAATTCTTCTCCATCTTGCTTGGATTAACCCTAGATTCCGAGAGCTTAATTCCAAGGTTGTTCGCTAAGTGCGTTCACGCACTATGATTTTGAACCAAACCAATGGCACGCGTAAATCGCGTGTAGCAGATCCGCGTGTGGGATTAACACAGCGCTTGTGGTTTGTTTACTATACGAAACATACAGGGGGAAAAAATAGGATCAGGCGCTTAAGACTTAAAAAAAAAATTTTACCGTGCTAAATAAGAGATTTGGTAAGTCCTATAACACTCAAAAAGAGGGAGACCTTAAAAGTTATTAACTCTCAGTCTCTGTAGGCTTCGAGACGAACGAAAATCTGGATTATTTTTAGTTTTCTTTATTTATTTTATTTTTTTTCTAGCTTTTTGTCCGTTGCTGGATAAAAACCAGACTTGTCTCAGACATCCAATAAAAGAAGATCATTATGGCGTCGATTAAGAATGATACTTCGTTAAGTTTAAGTGAATTGGATTCCAGCGAGTTGAACGAACTAAGCCAAATACACCCTCATGAGCTAAAGATGGACAACACCACAACAACCAGTTATTCTACTGGCTCAAACTTAACAGACTTATCTCAGTCCACCAACGTGAACGGTAATAGTCATACTCAACAGCAAACTGAGGACCTGAGCTCCATTACAACTAGTGATGCTACGACCAAAGATCACCGTGACATCGATACATCCGCATTTATCAACGATGATAGCACTCAGAGACACGATGATTCTGACACAGACTCATTGCAGTCACATTCCGAACTAAAGGATTACGAATCTTTTTTGCCTGATGAAGAAAGTAACAGCAATACTAACAACAATAATACAACAACGACTACTACTGCCGTCGCGGCACCTTTGGCGTCGGATACGAGTACTGACACCCAGGTTTTGATTAAGCGTGCAGTCACCTACCCCGTGGAAGATACCTCAGCCACCACTGGCAGTGTCAGCGGCACTGAAGACTCAATAGGCGTGAAAAAAGAAAAATCTGTAATCGATGGTTTGAAACAGGAAAACTTCCAGTTAAAGTTGAAAATTGTTGTCATTGAGAGTCAATTGAATGCATCCTCTGGTGAAGGGGTCGCTGAGTTACGAAAGCAACTGGCTGAGGCACAAGCGGCCAAAATCACCATGCAACATGAAAACGCCAAATTGCGCAAAACGTTGGCTGACGTCAACAGATCCAAAGAACATGAGACTGAAAAAGCCGATGTCGAAAAAGATATGAAAATCAGAACTCTTGAAGAACATGTCGGGTTTTATGAAGAGGAATGTCAGCGTGTGCGTCATGAAGCAGATGTTTTGGAACAAAATGCATTAACTCGGGAAATGGAGATGAAACAGAGTTATGAGGAAGCTCTTCGAGAGGAGCGTGAGATCAATTCCGATTTGAGGGGACAGCTCTACAACGAACAACAACAGAATTCACGGCGATCTAGCCCGCTGAAAGGCAGACGTTCTCAAGATTTTGAGACATCTTCATCGCCATCGCCACGAGAAAACTTGGGCAAAATCTTCTCTCAAATGGAATCCATTAAACGAGCTCTCAGTCCGCATATGGTCAGAAGCAAGTCACGAATGTCAAATTCTTCGTCCACACTTCATGACATGAATGAAAGTGTCAATGGTGATATGCTAAGTGAAGTGTTGCGCCAGATCCAGGATGCGGCTCACGTTCAAAGTTCAAACTATGCCAATTTAAGCCGTGACTATGATCTTCTGAATAGAGATTATGAAGCGTACAAGGCTGAGAGTGAACGATTTATGACAGGATTGCGGGATAATCACGAGATTGAAACTTATGAGCTGCAAGAAAAACTCGGACATAAGGAGAAACAACTTCTAGAAAGCCAAGAAGAAATAGAAGAGCTCTGGGAAGGGATGAATGACGTAAAGGAGAGCTTGAAGGATCTAGAAGAAATGAGAAATGATTACGATCAAATGAAAAATGAACTGAACAAGTGCAACCACAAGCTTGTAAACCTTCAACTGTCTTCAAACAACATCCAGCTTGAAGTTGAAAGTAAGAAACGAGAGATCAACAATATTAATGAAGAGAAGCAAGATCTTCAGGATAAGATGTTTGGAGTTGAACAGGAACTTGAAGCTACAAACCATCGTCTAGAACAAACTATCGGCCAACTAGAAGATTATAAAAACCAAGTTCATGAATTGGAAGAAAAAGGAGCACAAACCTATTTAAAGCTAAGGGAATATTCAAAACTGCGTGAAATTGTAGACGAAGTTTTGGAATTGATGCAAACAAACTACGATGAGAAGACTAACGAATCCAAACTTGTAGAGGTGAGATTATTTTTAAAATCCTCATTGCCAAAAAAACTTGGAAACACAAGCTAACTGAAAAACTAGAATTTGCAAAATGCGTTTAACCTGGTTAATGAGTTAGAGACCACGGTTGCCCAAGTTGAAGAAACTGTGACTGAAAACAATAAGCTTTCCGCACTTGTGGAGGAACGAGATGACGAAATCACGCGATTGAAGAAGACACTCAAGGAGATTGAAAAGAGGCTGTCTGATCACCACGCGGGATCAGCTGCGGAATTGGAAAGTTATCGTCGCCAACTGGCGGAAAATGAACAACTTGGAGCAAAGCTACAGCAATTTGAAGAGGAAAAAAAGGACCTGGAGCGTAAGCTGTCGGATATGACTCAAAAATATGAGGAGAAGGAACTATCCAACGAGCAGGTTTATGCTGAACTAGATAACTATCGAAAGAAGGTTGACGAGACAAACGGTTCACTGGAAGAGTACCGCAAGAGACTTGAACAATCTGATGAAGCCAGAGAAAAATTGCGATCTATGTCCGCTGAATTAGAATCATACCGCAAAGAGTTAGATCAGGCCAACGAATCTCGGAATAAACTCCAGGAGGAGCTGAACCAAAAGCAAAATGAAGAGGACAAGTCTTCCGCACGATTGAAATTCGAAAAACAAGAAGTTTCTCACAAGTATGAATCTATAAAGAAAGTTCTCGAACAGCACAAACGAGAACACGACTTGCTATCGACTGAGGCCAAAAATCTCCAGGAACAGCTATACTTTGAATCTAAAAAGTCTGAAAATCTTGAAAAGAAATTACAGCAACGAAATACCCGCAAAAGCACGGGTACGATTGATGGCCAGTTAGAAGTGTCCCAAACGTTTAAAATGGAAACTTATCACCGACTAATCGAACTTCAAAAGAAGGTTGAAGAATTGGAAAAAGTTCGTACAAACGACAATTCTACCATCAAGTCTCTGGAAAACAAATTACAAACTTGTAAAGATGAGCGATACAAGGTTTTGAAGCTTTTCTTTCAAAAGGTTTTGCCAATTCTCGGCGATGATTGGACTACCAAATTCTCGAAAACAATGGAATCAGAGCATGCAACCACGGACAGTAAATACAAAACATTAGAAAGTTTAATGATCGAAGCAACCGAAGGAATCGGTGAGCTCTTCAACAAACTAAAAACCAAGATATCAAATACAAACAAGGAATGGTCTGACAAGTTAGCTGCCAAAGAAAAAGCAGCTCACGAAACAGTGGACAAGCAAGATACCCCCGGAGTCAATGGCCAAGTCAAAAAAGAAATTTTCAGGCAAATATCCGGTACTTTTGTCGGAAAGGTGTGGTTGTCGAGATACCATGAGATGGAAAGGAGATGGCATAACGAACGAGAAGCTAGGAAACGGGAATATGACGGATATACCCAGCATTTAAATGAGTGTTATGACCGAATCGAAGGGCAGAAAAAATCCATTCGTAAATTAAAAGCAAAGCTGAATACGACGATATCTGAGACCTCCACTAGCACGACATAAAAAAAATTTATTTATTTTAGGCAATACAATTAGCTGATCATGTTTCAAAGCAACTATGGCAGGGTCATGAGATGTTTCAAAGTTATATGAGTTTATTATATAAAGACGCCTTTGCTGCTGCTTTTTTTTTTTTTTTTTGTGTTTTCTTCATCTTTAATAATTTAAATGCTGCCAATAAAACAAATCAGTATGATTTATGGAAAGCTATAAGAAAATGGGGAGTATTTCTTGGATGGCATAGTACATTATGACGCACAGGGTCATTATGGAAAGGACAGTGAAAGATTTGATGTAATATTAGGGGTTGAATAGACTTCATCTCCGTTAACACCACACTATTTCCTGCTGCTAAGTTGTTTGAATGGCCATGTCTATATATGTGCAACTCGTTGCGTTGGTGGAGGTAGGTATCGGTATGCCGGTGATAATGTTCTCACTACGACTGATAAGAAACTGGTTATGAGCCCAGGAAGTTTCTATTGAAACCAACCTTATCGAGGACTCCGTGGGTGGGGTTTTTTGGTGAGAAAATGTTTTAAAAAGTGAACAAAAAAAATTGTAAAAAAAGTTGTGAAAAAGCAGTTGTAAAAAAAAGGGTGAAAAACGATAAAATTTATACAAAAAAAAAGGTAATGAGTTATGTTTAATTTTTTTTTTTAATTTTGGTGGAAAAATATTGGAAAATTCAGAAAAACAGAATATATGTGTACATATTTGTTTGGAGAAGGAAAATTTTGAAAAGCAGAACAAAAAACAAAATACACAAAAGAAAATAAGAACAAGAAACTGACAACATTCCTTTGTAGTATTCTTTGTATTCCCTTATAATTTAACAATTAAAGCAAAAGCAAAAACATGAATATTGAATATTTCCAATATAATAAGCGCAAGTCATAAGAGAGCCAATGGTTACTGAACCGGTTGGGCATTCCAAAGTTTCATTAATGGGCCCTGCTCCCCATGAATTGGGTCAGCTATAGGCGGCTCGACAGCTTCACACATTTTGATCATATCTGGGACTTGGTCCGCATTCCGACAGAAGTTCATTTGATATCTTGGACCATTCTAAAATAGCACACACATGTTAGAACCAAAAAGAGGGGATGCTCAAGGCCACTTACATTTGGATATACCCCGACAACTTTATACTCCTTGTTGACTTCTCTTGAACGATGCGCAACTCCAGCAGGGAGAATCAAACAATCGCCCTGTTCAACAGTAACTTCAACTCCATCATCATCATTGTCGTATGGTCCTCTTCCAAGAATATACGTAGTAGACCCGTTATAAACACCATAACATTCATGACAGTTTGTATGACAGTGGGCCTTTGTAAAGGCAGGGAAGTCGCCCTAAGGTTTATTTTGATTAGCAAAGGGACATTGTATATTCCTGAAACCACTACTCACTCCAAAAACCCATTGGTGCTGCTCCAGAAAGTCAGAGACGCTTTGAACGTCGTATGGAGCTGGAATCACTCCACGATAAACTAGAATGGGCAATTTGCTGTTCGGAGAGTACTTGGTGGGCGGTGCGTAATAAGTTTCTGGTTCCATCTCGACTTGTAATGTTCCTTAGAAAGAGAATAAACGCCGAGGGACTGTTCTATTATATATTGATTTATATGTTCATCTCAGCTGTGTTTTCTGTTATCTGGTTGCTGCGAGGGAGTGATTCGGGAGCCCCACCCACCCCACGCAGATCAGTGCATAAAGCCTACATGGGGCGGATACATCTTGGGACATCTCGGTACATGTTGGTACTGCCATTGCCTGCACCGGGGACCATACATCCATTTTCAGTAATATAAAGCGATAGATATATATTTTTTTTAATTTGGGTCTGTTTTTTTAAAAAAGCTTGAACGTGACGCCTTTGCTTCTCTTTCCTTCTAGAAAGCGAGACACGCCGAGAGACAATATATCTGGGCCCCACGTCAGTAACACGCGTGCACAGCCCAACATTAACCCTACACCCTGTGAAAGCATTATCACTGCTACGTACAAATTCTTAATCTAGCAGATTGTGAAAGAGTGAGTCGAGCTCATTAGATTCTAGTAATGGTGCAGGCAATTCGTTCCCCTGCCAAGCACTAAGGAACGCTAGAAAATCGTTCAGTCCTCCGTCATCGGGACCTTTCAAGGAAACGTTTTCGCTGAACGTGCGAAAGCCACTATTGGGCGAACCATTGCTGCTTGTGGATTCAAATTTGGTTATTAAGACCTCAAACAGATGCATAATCCAGCTGGCCGAATCCCAATAATGCGAAATCTCGCGTAGCATGGTTTGACAGATGTCCAATTGTGCACGCGCCAGACTGGATTTCACCGGATCGTGCTGCTGTTTCATTTGAGAGTATAGTACTACCTCTGCTGCAAATATGGCAGGATAGCATTCGTGGGGCACACTCGAAACCATTGAACGGTTCACCAGATGTTGTGCGATTATAGTTATGCGTTTTGTTGCCGACCCGATAATGGCCTGAGAGTCCACCTGCACATCAGGGTTTATATTTTCCGAAGGCAGCGTTGCGTCTCCAGCTGAGCTCCAAAAGACCCGAGGTGATGAGAGATGAATGTAAATGAGATGATGGTGATATATCATTTCGAGACAGGAAGAATACAGGTTTGATGTTTTGTCGTCTTGATTGTCGTTCCAGTTAAGAATCGGCGGAAGTTGTTCCTTCCATGCAAATAACTTGTTACACAAATACCCTATACGGCCCTGCATTGGCATGTCGTTGCATCGATATGCGGTGATTTCTCGCAATATCACTGTGAGCTTGGACAAATGTATCTGGTAAAGACTGGCACTACGTTGTTCGGATGTGTCATCGTCCTCATCAAAATCGTCCAAAGACAGCATTTCCCTGTCACAATGCTCGATATTGATCCTTGGTGTTCGACCAAACAGGGCCGCAATGGAAGCGTCACGGTTGAAGAGGACCCAAAACAAACGTTTAAAGAGACTCTTATCCTTATCAGGAACGTTG
>JAJLUR010000295.1:0-13653 GCA_030674225.1 Blastobotrys terrestris
CTTTTTCTGGGAGAAAGCTATATACAGATATGGCGACGCGAAGAGTAGGTGGGCCCGATCTTTTTTTTTTTTTTTTTTTTTTTTTTTTGGTCTAAAAAAGTGTAATACATTAATTTAAATACCCATCTTTTTCTCCATTTCCGAATGGAAATCGAGGAATTTGTTATTTTCGCCAGGGTAAACATCCTCCCAGTCAATGGACTGTTCGTTGTTTTCGAGAATGCTTCGATGCAGATTGTTTGATTGTCCCCCTAGTATTTCAGGGACTAGGTGTGTGGACTTTACAATTTCCAATTCCATTGCCCGTCGGATTGGTTCACCAGCGCCATAGGTTCTTCGCAACCCCTCCAACTTGAAATCCATTTGGGTCTCTTCCCAGTTTTCTAGTCTAGCCTGTAATGGGTGTTTTCCATTCAATTCAGATGCAATAGAAACTGTGCCACCGCTCCTCAAGGAGTCGTGTAAGCCTGATGAATTGGCCTTATTACCAAACGATGTGGCGTTGACCTGCGAAACCGCGGAATCGGTATTGTCTGGAATGAATTTGAGACTCTAGTGTTGTTAGAAACGAGCAGCGCTTGGCGAAGTGGTGTTTGCCTTTTTCTTTTCTTACCATTTCTATGTCTGGTTGTATGTATGTGTGATAGTGTGTGTTCTTCTTCCTTCGCCACAGTTTCCTCGGGTTGTTGGGAGGTGGGAGGACTGGTGAGGGCTGGGTTGTCCGGGTAACGTGACTAGGGTCCACGAAGGGAATCAAGAGTAAATAGTTATCAAGTACTAGTGCTACCATAAGAATTTACTCAATGGTAAACGGTCCACTGGGTAATATGAGACTAAGTGGGTTATGTTAGCATCGCGGAAGCTATACGGGTGGCTAGTCTGCACTTTGTATGTCTATGATAGGTTATATAGAACTGCCGTCGGGTGGGTCATAAATGTTCATAGCAGGGTCAATCGTCGTGTCGCGGTATGTTCTACAGTTTCAGTGAGTTTTTCGTAGGCTTCTTGTTTTTTCGCTGATGTTGCTCTGGTGCAAGTATACGGCAGTTTGGGCTCAATCGGGATGCTGCTTGACAAAGCCGTCAATCATATGTTAGTTCAAAGTCGATTGTGCATCAATGGAAACGAATATGTTTCCCGAGGAGGTCGGGTTTATTTGACGTGGAGAGAAGGAGGGGGCGATTATGCACATGCTGAAGCGGTAGTGTGGAAACTGTGCATACCATATTTCTGCACATACTGCATTATCTTCATGGAATAAAACAATTTGTATTATATACGTGCAAACTTTTTCAGGTTGGAGTGAAAAATAATGTGTAGAAACGCTTACGACTAATTGATACTAGTAAAGTTCATTTGCTGATCCATATTAAATTGATGTGGTTCGTGTCACACAAACACATCTATTTTTAAAGACGTGTCTATGTTTCTTTATTCCCACAGCCATTCGTACTCAAAAAAAGTACTGTCAATTGAATTTCGAATTACAATTGCAATTTGTTTGACGAAAAGATATCTGGGTGCTCCCTCCAGCTAGGATGGGGCATCGTTATGTAGCTGCTACACGGTATCCCTCCCAATACAAATAATATTCGAAAACGACGCCAACTATCCCACACACACACTCACCCAGACTTATCCCATGAAAAAATGGGTCTCGATAATGGTAATGATATAAAACGGCCCAAGATGAGCGGCCCACCCCAATTCACACTACTGCATACACTAAGAGCCCACACCGCACCCGTGACAAGTGCTAGATACAGCCCCAATGGAGAGTTTGTAGCGACGAGTTCGGACGACGGATTAATCAAGATCTGGGATAGCAAGAGCGGGCAATTGAAAACAACGCTCGAGGGACACGAGCGGGGCATCTCTGACGTGAGCTGGATTCGGGATAGTAAGCATCTGGGGAGCGTTTCGGACGACAAAACAGTGAGAGTGTGGAGCATCATCAATGGGAAAGAGATCCGGCGAATGAAAGGACATACCCACTATATAACAAGCATCTGCTTCAACCATAAGGGGAACCTTCTTGCGACGGGTGGGGCCGACGAAAACGTTCTGATATGGGACACATTACGGGGAAGACTGATGAAAACTTTAGCTGCTCATGCTGATCCGGTATCGGCAGTGACATTTTCTCATGACAGCACCGTGCTAGCTTCGGCCAGCTTTGACGGATTGATCCGCATCTGGGACTCTGGATCGGGCCATTGTCTCAAAACTCTAGTGAGTCCAGAGAGAAGTCCTGTTATGGCTGCTAGGTTCAGTCCGAACGGTAGATACCTATTATCCAGCACACTGGACGGAACAATTCGTTTGTGGGACATTCTAGATTTATCGGAAAACAACAAGTGTGTCAAGACGTATAATGCCGCTGGCGAGACGTTCAAGTACAGCTGCTCCGCTGGCTTCACGACCAAGGACAATCGAACTTTTATTGTCCAGGGCATGGGTGATGAGGGCTACTTGGGTGTCTGGGACGTGCAGACGAAGCAGATGGTAGACAAGTTCAAAGCTCATGACTCAGGTGCCATTCTCTGTGTCGATGACTTCATCGCCCACAATGAGGTTGCTACGTGCGGTAGTGATGGGGTAGTGAAATTGTGGAAAATCACGTAAGCTTGAACCAACATCGTGTCAGCTTCCCAAATCCAGTGGGACTAGATGGCATCCTAATGCTAACCTCTAATGATCGCAAGGCTAGTCTCCATACCGTGACGATATACGCGCATATGATAATAGAAAGCATATTTATTTGAAGAGTTCATGGAAGGCCGCCCTGTGTAGCCTCCGGCGGCTTCTTTTTTCTCCGAAAAGAAGCAAAAAAGGTAGCTCTGCGAGGCAATTCCAATGCTTTTGCTTCTTTTCTAGAAAAGAAGGCCGCCCGCAGGGCAATACACCGGACCCTGTGTAGCCTCCGGCGGCTTCTTTTTTCTCCGAAACGAAGCAAAAAAGGTAGCTCTGCGAGGCCCACCAATGCTTTTGCTTCTTTTCTGGAAAAGAAGGCCGCCCGCAGGGCAATACGTGGACATGATAACCCTCAGGAGCTGTTTGTGCTACTTTCGAAATGGTGCAAAAATGAGACATCATTCCGTTTTAGGAAGGGGATAAAAATAGCAACCTAAGCAGTTGGCCACAAATATAAAAAGCCGCCAATTTCCACTGTTTCCTTTCCCCAGCAGAACAATTATTTTCTCAAACATAGAGTGAGCGAAACTCTAGATATACTACCACATTTTCGTAGCTTCCCCCCTTAACAGATGTGGTTATCACACAAAAAAAAAAAAAAAGACAAACCACACTCTCTATAGATTGGTCACGACTCCACCCTTAGAACACACTCAATTTAAGAGCCGAACGGATGATCGTCTTGACTCCATCTCCCCTGCCTCGAACGGCGATGTCAATCACACATAGCTAATCACGACAGCACCCACGAAGTTAAGCGCTTCACAGAATGCATTTGCTTTCAAGCTATCGTGAAGCAGGAAAGGGTCTTCACCACCATCCACAGGAACACCTCAGGCTTCTCAGCTCCACCTCCTTTGGCCAGTATCTGTACAGATAACGCCCACACATTATCTATCCCAGCCTCACTGATCGGCGTTTAGATTCTGTTTATAGGTCGATCGGGATGCGGGCCGATCGGGGTGTGGAGACGGACCATGGTCTGAGCGATGCCTCTTTTTTTTTTTTTTGCTGCGTTTTGGGCTTAACTTGTCTCTAAGATACCAAGACATACGTTGCACACACAATGAAGCTTACCACTATTTTAGCACTTGCAACAGCCACCCACGGCCTGAGCTTTGGGTGGCTGGAGCCTGAACAGAATCCGCTCGTGGGAAGTGCTATGAACTGGTACGACAAACTGATAAGCTCAAACTTGCTGCGACAAGCGGCTGAGTTCTTTGAAGAGCCCTTGAGGGATATGCCGGAAGAGGTTATTCGAGCGTGGGAGAGCGTGAGTGAATACGAGGACGACCTCAGAGAGGGCATGAAGCTGAGCATGCCCAAGAAGAGCAGCCGTCGAAGTGATGACGCGTGGGAATATGTTGTTCGCAGTGATCGGGTGCCTGATCACACTGTACGAGCCAAGCAACCGTATGAGCTTGGTTTGGACAACGTGACGCAATACACCGGTTACCTGGACGTTGAGAGCGAGGACAAGCACTTCTTTTTCTGGTTCTTTGAGTCACGAAACGACCCTGAGAACGACCCCGTCATTCTGTGGCTCAATGGGGGTCCTGGTTGCTCCTCCATGACCGGGCTCCTCTTTGAGCTTGGGCCCTCGTTCATTGGAAAGGACTACGAGATGGTGTATAACCCACACGCGTGGAATGACCGAGCCAACGTCATCTTCCTCGATCAGCCAGTTAACGTTGGCTTCTCGTACTCCACCAACCCCGTGGGCAGCACCCATGCCGCAGCCAAGGATGTGTTCGCGTTTTTGGAGCTGTTCTTCGAGCAGTTCTCCGAGTACTCCAACAACGAGTTCCACATTTCGGGCGAATCGTATGCGGGACATTATATCCCCTCGTTCGCCCGGGAAATAGTTGAGCACGGAAAGGACAAGAACTTCAACTTGACGTCCGTGTTGATTGGCAACGGTATCACCGACACATACAACCAGGTGCCCTCGTACGAAGGCATGGCATGCGGTGAAGGTGGGTACCCGGCCGTTTTGGACGAAGGAAACTGCAGCAAGATCCACGACATGGTTCCACGATGCCAGAGATTGGTGGAGGTGTGCTACAAGTACCAGAATGCACTTTCATGTCTGCCCTCCTCAGTATACTGCGAACGTCTGATGGAGCCATATGCTAACACCGGCCTCAACATGTACGACATCCGCCGCGAATGCGGAAACAGCTCGTTATGCTACGTCGAGGACGACTGGATTGAGGAATACTTCAACCTCGACTATGTCCAGGAGGCAATTGGTGCCGAAGTTGACGAGTTTGTCGGTTGCTCCAACTCTGTGGGCTATCGCTTCGCAATTACCGGCGATGGAACGAAGCCATTCCACGGAGACGTCAAATACTTGCTCGATCACGGCATCCCAGTTCTTATCTACGCCGGAGACAAGGACTACATTTGCAACTGGCTCGGAAACTACGCGTGGACCAATGCCCTGGAATGGTCCCATCAAGACGAGTTTAAGGCTGCCAACCTGACGGTCTGGGAAGTTGACGGAGAGCCTGCTGGTGAGATCAAGTCCGCAGACCTGCTCACCTTCCTCAGGGTCTACGATGCAGGCCACATGGTTCCCCACGACCAGCCAAAGAACTCGCTTGATATGACCAACCAATGGATTGCCGGTAAACTGTAACAACCTCCACCCCGCATGTACATGAACATCGAATAATATAATATTAATAGGGTAATGTGCCTCCGGCGGCTTCTTTTTTCTCCGAAAAGAAGCAAAAAAGGTAGCTCTGCGAGGCAGTTCCAGTGCTTTTGCTTCTTTTCTAGAAAAGAAGGCCGCCCGCAGGGCAATACACTGGTCTCTGTGTAGCCTCCGGCGGCTTCTTTTTTCTCCGAAAAGAAGCAAAAAAGGTAGCTCTGCGAGGCAATTCTAGTGCTTTTGCTTCTTTTTCCGCTTCGCATAGAAATCAAACATATTATATATAGCTAGTGGAAGGATACAGTATCTACATTACCAGCCAATAAGGACACAACGTTCTCCTCCATACGCTCATTGACGGTGTCTTCAAGATGCTTCTTTGGATCCTGCTTACCAACGAACCTCGTCTTCAATTGATCCTCCGTAAGCTCTTTTTCCTCTTGAACCCGTGTGTTGTACTGTTCAGCCAGCTTCACAATCTTGTTCATGGCGTCCAAATTGTCGTGTTCATGTGCCGTGTAATCCTTCAGTTCTAGGCCCGACGCCCACGCAGTCTTGTGCAGGTTGAGCAACATCTTCTCTTCTAACGGCGTTTTCATGAAATCTATGTTGATGGAGTAATAATGTCGGTTGAGGCCGTGGATCAGGGCCTGGATGCTTGGCTTGTTGAGATGGCCAATGTTGGATGTGGTTTGTCGAGGCTCTTGGCCCATCATAACTGAGGTGGTGTTGATCAGTCGGAACGCATCGATGACGACCTTACCCTTGACCGACTGGATCGGGTCGATAACCACCGCCACAGCACGCTGATTCAGCTGCTCGAACGACTGCTGGGTGTTGATATCGACCGACGAGAGCCAACAGCCGAACCCAGGGTGCGAGTGGTACCATCCGACGACCATCTGGTCCCTACCGGTCTGCTTGAGCATATCCATCATTCTGGTCTGGAAAACGTCGTCCACCGCCTCTACACTGACGCCGGTACCGCTCTGGGGCATGGCAAACACGTCTATGACATGGACTGTGAAATCATCGATGAATTCGCCCAGCATTAGTCCCATGACCTCCATAGGAACGCCTGCCCGGCCGTGTTTGAGCATTTTCAGCAGCGCCAGCGACGAGATGTACACTGTCTCTGCATTGTCCACCACCGGGGAGTCCACTCCTGGTGGGCCCGTCATTCCGCTGGCCTGTCCGAGCAAACGCTGTAATTGGTCCATTATTCTTCTATGTGTGTGTATGTGTGTGTGTGCTTTGGATGTTTTTGTGGCGACTGGCTGACGTACAAAGCTTTGATGGTGTAGCCAATTCGGGGCTTGTGGATCGGGCCGACGGTTGGGAGGATCTGTGGGTTGCCCATTGGGCTGGGCGCTAGGTTGAGGGAACTGAGTGAGTTCGTGGTTAATTCCCAGCACGCTCCGGTATGCATACAACGGCTTACAGTACGCACTCCGCACACACTATGGGCTGATGATGGTACAAGAGTGTATATATCAGTGGAAGCTCAATACACGATGCCATAGGCACCGTCAGGTGGGTCTTTGCCGACCCAGCTGGGAATTTGCTGGTGTAACACTCTAATCATGACTATGTTTAGCCGTGCGACTGGTCCATCCTCCGCATGCCACTGGAATTACTGAACACAATACCTATAAAATTGACCCATCGCTAAGGTAGCATTAGGGGGGGTTGTTAGGGGCCACTATGCATTCCATTATCCCCTGGTTGGCTAACAGCCCATAATACAGCGATCCACTCTCAATCCGCTGCTACGTGCACTCACCACCACCACCACCACCACCGACAGCGGAGATGCATTCACGGGAACGACTAATCACGACACATCGTCCTGGAAAACATGATTGGATAATTAGACTGTATTCCCCTGGTATTTAGCGTATCTATCCTGATAATATAACAGTCCGAACAGTTCGTAACAGCTAATCCTCTCTCACAGCTCCAGAAGCACCATGCCACACCCTTCGCAGCACCACGTGACCACATCCTACGGGGTCTGTGTGTGCCCTGCGGGCGGCCTTCTTTTCTAGAAAAGAAGCAAAAGCACTGGAATTGCCTCGCAGAGCTACCTTTTTTGCTTCTTTTCGGAGAAAAAAGAAGCCGCCGGAGGCAATACACCCTCCGGGGGTCACGTATGCCCTGCGGGCGGCCTTCTTTTCTAGAAAAGAAGCAAAAGCACTGGAATTGCCTCGCAGAGCTACCTTTTTTGTTTCTTTTCGGAGAAAAAAGAAGCCGCCGGAGGCTACACAGAGACCGGTGTATTGCCCTGCGGGCGGCCTTCTTTTCTAGAAAAGAAGCAAAAGCACTGGTGGGCCTCGCAGAGCTACCTTCACAGCACCACGTGACCTGAGATTTCACGCGCGGGATGCGCGCACACAGCAGTAAGAGAGAGAGAAGAATTTCAGCAGCACGCTTCGAAGCGGACACCAGATGCGACGGATAGTGCGACGATACAGCGATCTGAGCAAGATCCGGGAAAAGTTCCAGTTCCCCCGGCACGGCAAGCGGATCTGTGAGATTGGGACTGACGAGCACAAGGCGGTTACGGTGAACGGATGGGTGGCCCGCAAGCCCAAGAAGATGTCCAAGAGACTGGTGTTCGGACACCTGCGGGACTCGAACGGGGACACGATCCAGCTGGTGGACTCGAACGAGCCCAGCGTGCTGCGTGGGGTGTCGCCGGAGTCAGCCATTGCGGCCAGCGGCCGGATCGAGCGGGGTGCAGACGGCAGACGTGAGCTGCGGGTGCAGGACCTTCAGGTCCTCAACGAGGCCGGGCTGGTGGGATCACAATTGACCACGGGGAGCACCAAGGAATGGCCACCGGAACACCGCTATCTGGAGCTGCGGACGTCGCGGACGCTGCAACAGAACCTCCAGAGCCGGGCGGAGATGATGCGAGTGGTGCGACGGGTGCTGGACGACGCCGGCTTCACCGAGATGGAGACGCCGCTGCTGTTCAAGTCCACACCAGAAGGCGCCCGAGAGTTTCTGGTGCCGACCCGTCGCCGCGGATACACGTATGCGCTGCCCCAGAGTCCGCAGCAATACAAGCAGCTGCTGATGGCCTCGGGGGTCCACCGATACTACCAGCTGGCCCGGTGCTTCAGAGACGAGGACCTGCGCCAGGACCGGCAGCCCGAGTTCACCCAGCTGGACCTGGAGATGGCCTTTGCCGGCGCAGCGGACGTTCGCGAAACGGTGGAGACGGTTGTGGCGGCGTTGGTAGCCGCACGGGCCGGGACGCAATACAGTCTGGACCCTGAGAGCGGACGATTGGTCCGGGATCGGTGCTGCACGCTGACCTACGCCGACGCGATCGCCCGGTTTGGCGTAGACAAGCCGGACCTGCGCTACGGGTGGGAGATCATGGACCTGAGCGGGCAACTGCCAGCTTCGGAGAACCCAGAGTTCCCCGTGGTGGAAGGGTTGGTTGTGCGCAATTGCACCGATGCGCTGTCAGCGGTGCTGTTCGACCCGCACCAATACGCCTCGAGGACGCCGCGGAAGCTGTGGTCCAAGGATTTGCCCACACCGGTCCAGGCGATGCTGAATCTGGGAGACAATGATTTCTTGGCAGTCGCCAATCGCCAGCAACTGAGCTATGAAAATCCCACGCCGCTGGGTCGGCTGCGACAGCTGTTGATCTCCCACAGCACCCACAGCAACGACAACGTGCGTCCGACCGAAGACGGCTCAGCGTTGGATGCACACTCGTTTGTGTGCAACTGGATTGTGGATTTCCCGTTGTTCACCCCACAAGACACTAGTAGTGGGGGGGAATATCCGAAATACAACCACAACGTCCCAGAGACCACACACCACCCGTTCACAATGGCCCATCTGGACGACCTCGAGCAGCTGGAGACAGCGCCGTTGACGGTCCGCGGCCAGCATTACGACCTCGTCATCAACGGCGTCGAGGTCGGCGGCGGCTCGACCCGTATCCACGACGCACAGCTGCAACGATACGTGTTGGACCACGTCCTCCAGATCGCAGACTCTGACCGACTCTTCGGCCATCTGCTCAACGCATTGTCCACAGGCGCCCCGCCCCACGCAGGACTGGCGTTGGGGTTTGATAGGCTGGCAGCCATGCTGTGCGGCACCCCGTCTATTCGCGACGTGATTGCGTTCCCAAAGACAATCAGCGGCGCAGACCCAATGATTGGCGCACCCAGCCGCACAGCAAAAGAAACCTTGGCTCAGTACCATCTGAGCATGCGCTAGCTAGTTGTGGTAGCTTGTAGGGGAGGAGTAGGAGTAGTTTACCTCAGGAAAACCCAGGTCTCCCGCTAGCGGGGGTCGGTCAATCCTTGAATTGCATATTGAGAGCAAATGTACAGCGATGCGTGAAATTGTCTGTTTTTTTTTTTTTTAAACAAAAATATATAGCAGCAGATGTAATAGTTTTTACGGGTGTGTTTAGATATATATATATATGATATGGATTACTGCGTTGTTGTTGTTGTTGTTTTTTTTTTTTGGATGAGCAAATGCGTGCGTCCTTACCACCCTAAACCTTTTACGCTAGATACAATGGTTATGCATAGTAATTATCCTGTTGTTGCATATATACACCTATGCATATCTAAATATCTGTCTCAGTGCTTGTAAATATTGTACCCACAGTCAATTGTTAGATCTACCGGTTATCTCCTATGCATGCTCAGGTTATCATTAACATCGTAAGTAGATGTTTCCTCAAAACATTCTCCCCAAATTGCTGCTACCACGGTTGTTTAACAATTATTTAAAGATATCGCGAAATCAGAGACTGGCTGCATAATGAATGAATATATTGAGAAGTTCTTCAACTTTCCATTAAATAATCCCGGAGCCTCTGGGGCCAAATGTTTGTAATCCTGCTTCTCAGAGCTAATTTTTTTTTCTTATATCCGGAATTGTCTTTCAATTGTTTTCCGTCAAGCTTTTTTTTTGTCTGAATTACGAATACTAATTATCACGTCCCTTTGCAACATCTTTTGGTGATGGTTTTCAATTTATCTAAATCAAGTACATAAATATTTATAGAAGGAAAAACAAACAAATACCATACACCGTCATCTTCAAATAAATTGACCCCATAGGGTGAAGTTAGTAATAGCATGTTGGAAATTGGGTCAATTGTACAATTGTAAAGACTCCCCTCTAACCGATATCATTCCCTGTCATACCTCCGGACAAAATCCTTATATTGGTTCAATTCATCTAAATCAAGTACATCAATATTTATAGAAGGAAAAACAAATACCATACACCGTCATCTTCAAATAAATTTATTCCATAGGATGAAGTTAGTAATAGCATGTTGGAAATTGGATCAATTGTACAATTGTAAAGACTCTCCTCTAACCGATATCATTCCCTGTTATACCTCCGGACAAAATCCTTATATTGGTTCAATTCATCTAAATCAAGTACATCAATATTTATAGAAGGAAAAACAAACAAATCCGCCATCTTCAAATAAATTTAACTCCATAGGCTGTAGTCAGTCAGTTTCAATTGAGAGTTTCGCGCCCTCCATATATGCAAGGATCTACGCCCAGGCCCGCTAGCGCTAGCGCGTAGTAGTAGCTAGCTGGTAGCTACTATTGCTAGTAGATCTCGGTGTATTTAAGCACGTTTTTTTTTTTTTTTTCTTTTGTTTTTTATGTATATCGGCCTTCCGGTCCAACGACCAGCCCCACGTGCCGCCACTAGGACCCATTATATAAGGCGCCGACTCCGCAGCACCACCACCGGAGAAGCCTGCGTTATGGCCCTATATGCCTCTCTACTACTTTGACGACTGCTTCAGGGCCCGCGTGGTGCTCACCGGGCTGGTCATCTGGTTTGCGGTCACAATCGCCGCAGCAGCTCTCGGAACCGTTGTTGTGCGCACTGTACGGTCCAGGGCGCTACACAGAATCAACCTCATGGCCACCCTAGGTGGCGACGAAAAGTGCTTCGTACACAACGAGCTCGCGTTGGAGGAAAAGTTCCATTGGCAGCGAATCTACCTCACCTTCTTCTGGGTCCTGGTCTCCGGACTCATCGTCTTGACCCTCACCGGCGTCTATCTCGATGGGACGTATGAACCTTTCGCGGTGGCGTACTGGTCCCTCTACTCCTGCGGTCCCATCGCCGTCCTGCTCTATCTCACCGTCCTGCATCTCCGGGGCACCCTCTTCAACTGAGGCTGTATTTATCTTAATCCCAAACTTCACATTTCCCGGAATCAGCGTAGTCTCTTTGAAAAGCAAACAATCAACAAAAAAAGAGTCTGGCTCGTGGTGCCTCTGATGGTAGCTCTGCGAGGCGGCCAATTGCCTCCAGCGGCTTCTTTTTTCTCCGAAAAGAAGCAAAAAAGGTAGCTCTGCGAGGCCCATCAGTGCTTTTGCTTCTTTTCTAGAAAAGAAGGCCGCCCGCAGGGCAATACACGGCCCACGTAGCCTCCGGCGGCTTCTTTTTTCTCCGAAAAGAAGCAAAAAAGGTAGCTCTGCGAGGCAATTCCAGTGCTTTTGCTTCTTTTCTAGAAAAGAAGGCCGCCCGCAGGGCACACCTCAACCCCGTGAGGTGCTGCAGCTCTGCAAAGCTAGTGCTTTTGCTTCTTTTAGGCTGCCTATAAGGCGTGTGTGGTTCTTACCCCTAGCTGAGGTCTGGTGTTTCGTGTGCTATCGGTGCCACGGGAAACCAAGTCGGCTACCGGTTGATTCCATTGTCCCCCTATATGACGAGGGTGTGTGGTCTGGTGCTGTTCTTTGTGCTGGGGAGACGGAAGCAATGCAAAAACTAGCGGGGCTGCGGTACCAAAAAGCCGTACAACGGTTTCCGTGTGTTCTGCTTCGGGAAGTGAACGTTTCAAAACGCAAATGTGGCTGTTTTGGGCTTGTTGTCGCTTTTATTAGGAAGTGAGCATGTAAACCTCTCAAAGGTTTTCTTTTCCGCTAAGAAATTGCAAATCATGAGCCAGTCGCAAGTCCATGAGCCCATTCAGGTGGTTCCGCGATCGAAAGCTGTCAAAATGTCTGTGAATGGATAAACTGTAGCTTGCAAGGTATGCGCGGGACAATTGCATAATGTCGTTTCAATATTCCAAGTTTGCATGCTCATGAATCATGAGAGTGGATAACCGGTTTATTCTGGGCTATAATATAGAATAATTGTTCATATTTAAATCCCTGTTTAGGTGCCTTCAGCATATGGGCTGGTTCTTAGCTTTGCTCCAGTTTATACGTTTGTTCATTTTACTGCATCACCCATGTATCGCATGTGATTCCCCTCTAGTCACCTATGGTGCACAGGCCCATCATATAGATGAACTAGGCGCCTAAATAGAGCTCATAACAAATGAATTACCCTATAATTAGTCAGATGATGAATAATAACTACTGCTGAGTACGTTCTGCTATAGTAATAATAATCAATTTGCATCTGAGTGCCTGCGTGGCCGTAGTATTTCCTGTTGTCCCAGGATATAACAGTAAGAATAATCAACTATCTCGTGGGTCTTACCAGGATATTCAAGTAATGGTCCACTGTCTCCTGAGTACGTTCATACAATAATAATCTATTTGCTCCTGTGTACGCACGTATAAATGAATAACATGAAGGAAAAAGTACATATATTCATACGGTAACAGAGCTTAGACTTCGAAGAATAAAACTCATACAAACGGGCATTTCTACAGAAGAGACGAAGTTGAGTAATAACCAATTTAACCCTGATACGTACATACATATATAAATGAAAAAATCAATCGAGATGACTCACACGTTAGCCCATACAGCCGTTTCCACATTTTGAATAACCAGACAGGTGATGGCGTCAGATTTCCCTCAATTCATCAACATGTAGGAAAACCATAATAATAATAATAATCAATTTACTCCTGAGTACATACATATAAATGAATAACATCAAGCAGAATAATTCGCATATTTGCCCAATACAGGCGTTTCGACATGGCAATAATTGTATGCACCTATATTGTAAATTTGACGACACATATGTGTTATATTTGCTCCGTTGAGGTATCGACGAACTCATAGATGGGCAAAATAACATATTTTTACAAAAATGTGATATTGAAAACAATTTCATTTAATCTAATTTATTCGGCGTTTATAGGAGCCCGTGGGCCATGATTACGCTTTTACTTAATATAATATAATATCATATCCATTCAATTGATGGTAAATTCAATAATTATGCAAAAAATTCCAACACTTCATCCTCCACTTTAGCGCTGACGAGTAGCTTGGGTTGCTGAGAACTGCCGACTACTAAGGCTGCTGCG
>JAJLUR010000296.1:0-13648 GCA_030674225.1 Blastobotrys terrestris
AGCAAAAAAGGTAGCTCTGCGAGGCCCCCAGTGCTTTTGCTTCTTTTCTAGAAAAGAAGGCCGCCCGCAGGGCAATACACGACCCACGTAGCCTCCGGCGGCTTCTTTTTTCTCCGAAAAGAAGCAAAAAAGGTAGCTCTGCGAGGCCCCCAGTGCTTTTGCTTCTTTTCTAGAAAAGAAGGCCGCCCGCAGGGCAATATACTCCCCACGTAGACTCCGGCGCATGGCTCCCTAGAGAGGAGGTAGATATTTGACCCCACTCGAATAATTGGATAGTAATACAAGGAGCAAAACGAATGGGTGGTGGTCGGGGTTTGTTAGGCTGCATCAGGTGTACTGGCTGAATATGTGTGAGTCCTATTGCGTTTTGAATACGCCTAGAGAGCAGACTTCTGACAAACATTTTGAGCATAATTGCTCACTCCTCAGATGAAAAGACATTTACGAAGCCGTGACCGGTGTTGAATCTCTGCTTATCATTGCAACCACGAAAACTCCAATGCTAGCTTGTTGAGAGCGGAGTAACCATCGTAAGGTGCAGACGATGCACCTAACTTCAGAAATACCAACAGCACTACAATGCAACTATTTTGCTACTTCACATAGGGGGCGACAAGGCATAATGCTTACCGTGTATATCATGTGATTGAGCACCACACGACGGGTGTTGGTGGAACTCCGATAAAAATATCCGGTGTAACGAGGTTGGTTTTTATTTATAATATATATGTTGTGATGCTAAGCTCACCAATATTACAGATTCCAATCAGGCGAAGTAGACAGCGAGTGTGTTCTCTATGACGTAGCGGCTTAATAAACTATCGGGCATTGAACGCGTTAACGATCAGCACTCACCGTTGGCAACGATTGCGGGGAGGTGTCTAATAATTATGACCGCGGGATTGCGAACGGGTGATATCAGCGGGTGAATGGAATAGTAATGGTATGATATCCGTAGGTGGGGCTAGACTTTTCTTTTTTGCGCGCACATTGCTTTTGCGGACAACAGCCCTCCTTTTTCTTTTTCTGTGAAAAAATTTCACGCCGTGGTAGGGGGGTAGGATCCGCCACGATATTGGCGGATGAGTGAACGCAAACGAAAAGACTCGAAAAACAGGCTGAAAAGTGCAAAATCAATGCTGAATACACATATTTAAGGGTCCTTATCTCGATAACGTGGCTTTAAAGTTATCGATAGACACAATGCCGGCTATGCTCGGTTATCCGCGGTATTTGGCGTCAGAATCTGGGGTACTGTGGTCGCCAAGGCTGCTTAAACGGGGTAGTGAGTAATATACAATCCTTGGGGTAATAAATAGAGATTTGTCTGTGGGGTAAATTTGTTTCTAGCTTCTCTGGTTTGTGGGGAATAGCCAGTCCATTGGTGGTTCTGAGTGAATAAGAGCCGTAGCTGATGTTAGCAGCCCAATTGCCTCCGGCGGCTTCTTTTTCTCCGAAAAGAAGCAAAAAAGGTAGCTCTGCGAGGCTAAGTATGCTTTTTCCCTGTTCTCTGGGAAGTGGAATCTTTTGTTGTAACGGAACCTAATGTCTGGTCTACTCCGCATCAATGCTTTCCTGAGCGGATAAAGGGACAACAACCAAGACTAAAATCCCCCTCCCCCGTGAATACGTATATACGCTGTTCCATGGAAACTGCGTTCTCAGCGGCCCACCAGTGCTTTTGCTTCTTTTTTTCTAGAAAAGAAGGCCGTCCCAACGAAACCCCAATTCGGTGCCTACACACTCCTCTGGAGAGTTCTCTTGACCCTCGGCCCAGCGAGCCAAAAGACACAATTACGGCGTCGAATTGTGATAGCCCGGGAGCTGATCGCGTGTTACATAATGTCTGTTTTCGCCGATAGCGGCCAAAGCCGCACAACTTACTTTTTGCGCGCACCTTACTTTTTCCGTTGTTCCTCCCCGAGGAGCACCAGTCCCGGGGGGCTGAAAAATTTTTTAGCCGGTAAGGAGAGGGGGGGTCTGACTATCCGCCAGGCATCCGCAGCAAAGAAAGCGAAGCAAGCAACAAAACCAGGCCCAGTCGAGCTTGCATGCTGGATCGCCTCTATCCAGGGCCCGTTATCTTGATTATGTGGTTTATGGTTCCTGATAACGCATAATTCGGCTATCCTCGGCTATTAGCGGCCATCTCATCGCATCCGCGGGTATGTGTGCCTTCTTTTCTAGAAAAGAAGCAAAAGCACTGGCGGAGATACCTTTTTCTTGCTGATTTCTGTCTCATCTATGCATTAACGTTAAATACAGTTATATAAATTAAATCAACACCAGTACCTGTATGTTCGATACAACCATCCCTTGGACTTGACGTACGCCTTTTCCTCTGCGACCTCCTGTCTCATGCGATCAATATCAAAGTCCCGTCGACCGGTGTCAATGTCAATGTCCTTGGTGCGCACAAATGGCGTCTTGTGGTACAGCTTCCAGAAGATATAGAACACAAGGACAATTGGAGCCGCAAGATACTTCTGGAAGAAAGCAGCTGGATCAGGCGACTCGCCAATTGGATATAGAGCGATCCAGAACTGCGCAACCAGCACCAAAACGTTGATCGTGAGCCCAATATAGGAGCCAATGACACCGGCTTGCGAGGTGAACGCCAGCTCGTCGGTAGAGCGGCCATTGTACTTGAGAGCACGTCTGAATCGAATGTGACAAAGACAAGTGGAGCCCCAGGTGAAAATCAATGAAAGCCCTGTTAGAGCCATGAGCCAATCAAACACTTCCTGTTGCTTATCAGATGCGGACACAAAACAGAGCAAACCAAAGGTAGCAGTGACTGCAATGCCTGCCAACGGCCTACCTTGACGATCCACGTAGCCAAGAAACTTTGGTGCCAGCCCCTGAGAGGACAATGCAGCCAGAGTTCTGGAACAACCATATACAGCAGAATTACCCACAGAGAGGACTGCAATCAACACAACAGCATTGATGACACTTGGAAGACCCTTGATACCGGCATTCACAATGGTGATCGTAAACGGCGACGCAGAAACGTTTGTGCCAGTAGCTCCCATCAACCTAGGGTCGTCATACGGGACCAACAGTCCAATCAGACACAAGGACACAATGTAGAAAAGTAGAATTCTCCAGAACACTTGCTTGGCGGCGGATGGAAGCGACTTTCGAGGATTCTCCGTCTCAGCTGCCGCCAGCCCAACCAATTCGGTACCAGTGAACGCAAACGCAGCAGTCACAAACACAGAGCACACGCCCTTGAACCCATTGGAAAATGCACCCGGATCGTGCCAGTACTTTCCTCCAATGTAGCCACCCTTGGGTCCACCACCGCAATTGACAATAATTCCGAGAAAGATGAACCCAATAACCGCAATCACCTTAATAAACGAAAACGCAACTTCAGCCCAGGCATATCCCTTGACACCAAACAGGTTGAGGACGACTACTACAACGTAGAAGATGGCGACCCAAGCCGCCGGGTTGATGTTTGACTCCCAATATCCGATAGTGATGGACGCAGCAACCAGCTCCAGGGGTAAGACCACGAGCCATTGCACGCCATAATTCCAGCCCATTGCGAAGCCCCAAGCAGGGTCAATAAATCGCGTCGCATAGGTCGCAAATCCACCGGCCACCGGGAACGTGACGGCCAATTCTCCGAGAGCCTGAACAGTGCAGTACAACATGACCCCGATGATGCCAAAACCAATCAACAACGCAGCAGGGCCTCCATTTCGCAGAGTTTCACCCGAGCCAACAAACAAGCCCGTACCTATGGCACCACCGATAGCAATCATTTGCAAGTGAATTGGCTTTAGCTTCCTTGATAAATGGTTGTTCGCTGTCGCGTGAGCAGCCCTTTCGACCGCATCCATATTGGATGTGTCTACGTGATCTGGGAGCTCAATAGGCTTGAACGAGTCCTTGAACGACTGCCATTTGGATACCTCTACCTGTTCGACGGTTGTGGCATATTTATCATTTCCTTTTTCATTCCCTCCGCTCTCGATATCGCTCGGGGGATACGCATGCTTGATCTCGGACATCTTGATCTAACTTTGACAGTGGGCACGCACAGAAGTGTGTGTAGCAGTGAATAAAAAACGGATGCGTGGTGCTCATCCTACGGGAACGTAGCCATATTTATAATTCGGTCTCGACCCCACTGTAACATTGCTTTTTCCGGTTTGAGATACATTGACTTGTCTCACATCTTGGGACTATCGCGCGCAGCATTATGACTTGCATAAGGAGGGGAATGTGGGTGGGCGCGCCACCCACACCGCCGCGCCTGAGGGGAAAGAGAACGGTTGTGTTTTTAATTTTGCCAGCCAATAACAGTCCCCGCCTCCGTCGGAAAAGTGTCTCCCCCCCCCAGAGAGCATCCGCCGATGATCGGAGTTGTGTAGTGTTTGACTCTCAATGGGCAGAGATACATTTCACCCGACGGGATGCGCGTAAATCAAGGTCCTATCTAAGGTTCGCCGATACCGCTCATGCTCACAGATAGGATCGTTTAACGCCTGTTGATTGGGTGCGGATGCTGTGGCGGAAAAATTTTCAACTTTGCTCACGTGATGTGCCTGGAAAAAAATAGCTGATCAAGGCTCGGCCAATTATGGGACATCCGTAGTATATTATCGGAAAGCATGATGCACCCGTCAATTCGCGGGATTCATATTCGATCCCATGCATACAGACCCCAGTGTGGGAGTAGGAGTCGTACTTTTGTCGCATGTGTCGTTCCATCTGGGAGTGAAGGAGGTGGAATTGTTACTAGAGAGACCGGAAGCTGTGATATGTAATTGTTAATGAGGAAGTGGAGAGAAGTCTCTACACATTCATGTAGATTTATTTACACAGCATATATATTCAATTGTTTTTTTACCCGGAAAATCTGAAATGGATTGACCTTCCGCTTTCAACTGGCTCATCTACAGACGACTTCAGTACGGTTCACCTTTGTGTCTTTTATCATAGCCTGGCCTTCCAAGTTCAAGCTTCCGTATCTCATCAGGAGTGAAGAGCGTGCCCCATTATTCCCGGTTTAACCCGGAAAACTATGCATATGTATATATTTACACGGGCGTTGTAAAGGACATGTTTTTTCCGGCAAAGCGGCCTTCATGTGGTATTGCTTGTCATCAGTTTACATCTGACTCAAGGGCGTTCCAAAAATGCTTGAAAAAAACAACGAGCAAGCTTGCCTAGTAAATATCTGATAGGGACCTCATCCATCCGAAACGACAAAAACCTTCTTCATTATACTGGAGCAACGGCCTTGACTTGGATGGGGATGTTCTAGAAATCCATACTCCCTGCAGCCCGTATCCATTAATTTTCCTCCACAAATTTAATTTCAGGCAATTGCTATCGATGCACAAAACACAATTAACGGCTCAGTTGATTTTTCATCTGCCAGTTCACTTGCAATGTGCATGGGATATTTTTGTCCTCAGAAAATAAGGTTGATTGCTGTTACTAACACAGTATGATCTCGTTGGAAGCATCTGGTTTCATGCAATCTTTTTAAAAGCAAATCCTTCCGAATCCGAATAAAAAGGTTTCTGCCGTAGGCAGCTTCGTCTATACCGTTAGGTACGCTGATTTTACGTCCATCGCACCCGAGTTAAACGAGGGTGAGTGCTTAGAAGATTTCCCGGCCGTATTCACGGTCTATGGACGACTTGACTACTCCTCAGATCAATTTTCTAGGGATTCTAAATGAGCTTACGGTGGTCGAGTCCCATCCTAAGCTTCAAGACCATCGGAGAACGGAAAGTAGAAAGCAGTTAATAATAGTGCTCAGAATACAACCAAAGAAGCGGTGAAGAAGACAGATACGTTTTATTGAGTATACCACTGTTTACCAACTTCAGCGCAACAGAAACAAAGTTAAAGAGGAGATCTACTCGGGCAAATTTTACAAAATACCCGGTTACGCAGAAGCTGATTGGCAACGAGAATCAATTGAACAGTTTGAGGACACCCTCAGCAGCCACTCACTCATCTCGTCTGTAATCGCCATTAGTGCATTTTTTTTTTCAGGATTTGCTTCCACGTGACCAGAGCGTGTACGGTTTGTCATCTACTCTCTGTGGATCTGCTTTATCATTATACATCCGTAAATCCCTAAATAACATATTTTTTATTACTCTTTTTATTTACGTTAGCTTCGGTTTCAACGTGAACAATTTAACTATGCTCAAATGGCTCTTCAAAGCATTCGAACTTTCAAATAAAGGCCAAAGTTCCACCGTGAGTGAAGTCGGAATTGACCAAGAGCTAGTAGAAGCAAATA
Organism: Blastobotrys terrestris; assembly: GCA_030674225.1. NCBI lineage: Eukaryota > Fungi > Ascomycota > Dipodascomycetes > Dipodascales > Trichomonascaceae > Blastobotrys > Blastobotrys terrestris. The sequence goes on from JAJLUR010000296.1 coordinate 6,281, forward strand.
TGCACAGCCTATGTAGTGAAACAAGACCACCCGAGAGCAATAATTTATATCACGAAGGGAAGTGAACCAAACATCCAATGCTACGCTACCAACTCACATTGCTTTTTTCCAGCATGCAGCAGCTTGCATAAAGGCGGTGGGTAGCTAACAGGGGCAGTTAGTAGCTATCCAAAAGCTACAAATGAGATCATATAAAGATGAAAGGAGGCCCCGATCAGCTTGCTCGCTCAACCCCGCTTTTTGTCGGATAAGCACACATGGAACGCAGTATCCGCCTACAGTTACCCGATCCATAAAGTATCCCCCCCAAAAAAAGATGGTGGCACATTGCTAAAAAAAATGGTACAAAATTAAGATTATTATGGGTACAAGGTGGGTAGACAAAACAGAAACCCAAGGGGGGAAAAAAATATTTACTTCGCAAGATCAAGGACCTCACGTGATGCAATTTGGACGAGCTCATCTCCGTCCTCCTGAATGGCCTGAAGTGGCGTTTGTAGTGATAAACTGTATCTGCTGGCATCCAGCGACCGATTAGCCGGTTGTCCTAGATCGAGAGTCATCCGAGAGTTCGCCTCCGACTCGTTCACAGCCATCGTAGAGGCCTTTCTGCCGCCCACAATGCCCGGCTTTCCCATCTGCTGGCGTAGAGCCCGGTACCTGTCTCTCTCTGACTCCAGCTTTTGCGGGTTCTGAAGCAATTCCGCCAGAACGGTCGCCTTGCGCCTGATGGGTCCGCCCTGATCAATGTTCTTCGCGTCCGCATACGTAAACTCCTTCAAGGTGGTTATCAGATGCAGGTTGCGACGCAGCCAGGACGCAATCGCATCCGACCCTTCATACACACAGTAGATCAGAATTGTCAGGGCCTTCATCACATGGCGCCAGTTCTTGCCCTTGTCGTTGAGCCGCCTCTCCAGGATGCCGATGATGTCGCCCACACACCGCTCGTGGAACGTCAGCAATGCAATTTCGTTCATCTCACCGCTCGTCGGGCCCCACGAGTCGTTGCTCGTCGCGTTTCGCACCTGTATCTCCACCGACGAGTACCCATTGGTCATGTTCTTGAGCGACCGTACCAGGTGCCTAGAGTTCTTGTGCATGGTGCTGACCCACAAATTTTACCCTCTCCCGCTTCCCTTCCCAATCCCTGCCTAGCCACCGCCGCTGTGGCGGTGCCTGTGGCGTACCGGGTTCCGTCGGGGTTGCCGTGGATGGGTATGGTGCCTCCGGCGGCTTCTTTTTTCTCCGAAAAGAAGCAAAAAAGGTAGCTCTGCGAGGCAATTGGCCAGTGCTTTTGCTTCTTTTCTAGAAAAGAAGGCCGCCCGCAGGGCACACACGGACCCCGTAAGGTGTAGCCTCCGGCGGCTTCTTTTTTCTCCGAAAAGAAGCAAAAAAGGTAGCTCTGCGAGGCAATTGGCCAGTGCTTTTGCTTCTTTTCTAGAAAAGAAGGCCGCCCGCAGGGCACACACGGACCCCGTAAGGTGTAGCCTCCGGCGGCTTCTTTTTTCTCCGAAAAGAAGCAAAAAAGGTAGCTCTGCGAGGCAATTACTAACCCTCGGTTCGTTCTACGTGGACTCTAATATGGGAGTAGCATAAATTAATCTATCTGAGAGAGCCGTAACCGGAGGCTTTGGCATTGAGATCGCCGACATCCTTGGAGAGCTCAACGGCGGACTTGATTGCCTTCTTGAGGTTTTCCACCGCCTCATCGGAGGTATGGTAGTGGAGCACGATCCGGTTGGCCATGACGCGAACGTTGTTCTTTTTGGCCTCCTGAGCAAGGATATCCAGATCCAGGTGCGCTGCCTCGGCATCCAAGAAGATAAAGTTAGTCTGAACGGGGACCTGAGCAGGGACGCCCATGGCTTCCAGGTCTTTGGCCAATTGGGCTGTCTTTTTGTGTGTGTCAGCCATGGTGGGCCAGATGTCGTCCACAGCAACCTCAGCAGCGGCAGCCAGCAGGCCGGCCTGCCTGATGCCCCCACCTTGCTGCTTCTTGAGCCAGATGGCCTTGTCAATGTACTGCTCCCCTCCAACCAGCACCGACCCGACCGGCGCGCAGAGACCCTTGGAGATACAGAGCGAGATGGAGTCAAAGTGCTGGCCATATTCAGAGAGAGGAACCCCCGTAGCAATTGACGCGTTCCACAAGCGGGCCCCGTCCAAATGCATTCGAATGTCGTTTGCACGGGCCCATGCGGAAATGCGGGCAATCTCCGAAAGAGGCATGATCGTCCCACCCAACGTGTTTTCGAGCGAAATGACCTTGGTAGGAGCGGTGTGGACGTTTTGACCCTGAATCACCTTGGCCTTGATGTCCTCCAACGTCAGGTAGAGGTTGTTCCTAGGAACGACCGGAGTTACCATCGTTTGCGACAGGATCGCCAGCCCGGCTGCCTCGCTGGTGAAGATGTGTGCGCGATGATCGCACAGGACGGAGTGCGGAGGTTGATGCAAATGCGTGCGAATGGCGAGCTGATTGCTCATCGTGCCAGACACAACAAACATACCCCGTTCGTGGCCCGCCAACGCAGCCACCTTCTTCTCAAACTCGTTTGTCGTATCGTCCTCACCGTATACGCTGTCCCCTACCGTTGCGTTAGTCATGGCCGTCATCATCCGTGGCGTAGGCGTGGTGAACGTGTCGCTGCGGAAGTCGTTATGGGCAATAGATTGAGCCTGTGTCATGATTATAGCTGGTCTTTTGTTGTTTTCTTCACCCCCACGGGCTGATCCATCCCTTTATATATCCTTTCTGCCCTTTTTTTTTTTTTTTTTTTCGGCATCCTAAAGTGCGGCTCGGATCAATTCGGTGCGCCCATTACCGGATCCTGCTGCAGCCCATCTTGGCAGGGACCAGCGACGGTTACCTCAGCAACCCCACGCGAGGGCCGGGAATTGCCCTACCCTTTTCTAGAAAAGAAGCAAAAGCACTGGCCAATTGCCTCGCAGGGCTACCTTTTTTGCTTCTTTTCGGAGAAAAAAGAAGCCGCCGGAGGCTACGTGGGCAGTGTATTGCCCTGCGGGCGGCCTTCTTTTCTAGAAAAGAAGCAAAAGCACTGGCCAATTGCCTCGCAGAGCTACCTTTTTTGCTTCTTTTCGGAGAAAAAAGAAGCCGCCGGAGGCTACGTGGGCCATGTATTGCCCTGCGGGCGGCCTTCTTTTCTAGAAAAGAAGCAAAAGCACTGGGATTGCCTCGCAGAGCTACTAATCCGCCGGAGGCTGCGTGGGCCGTGTATTGCCCTGCGGGCGGCCTTCTTTTCTAGAAAAGAAGCAAAAGCACTGAGGGCCTCGCAGAGCTACCTTTTTTGCTTCTTTTCGGAGAAAAAAGAAGCCGCCGGAGGCTACGTGGGCCCGTGTATTGCTAGAAAAGAAGCAAAAGCACTGGAAGAGGTCTGCTGAGCTACTCTCAAGCGCTCTTCCTGACATCTCAGCGCTTAGACTAGTTATATCAGTTTTTAGCTGCATGGTGGGTTCTCGATTAGGAAATATTATTTAGTCGCATCTGGCGCTTAGCAGCCGCCCAAAAACTATAAAAGGCGAACAATTTTCCCGCATTTATCTGCGTTTCTACTACGTCTCCAGACAATAGAGATCTCGCTTTGGGCTCGAGGATCAACCTACACACGTACAGCGCTTGCTGCCTATCTGTGGCTACACATACGATATGCGATGTAGGGAGATCCGAGAGATAAAGATTGATCCACCGGCATCCGTCCCCCATCAATTACCCTCATCAGTCGTAGGTATTGGTTTTAGAGCTACGTGGAACTACCTGATATTCTCCGCAGGCGGCAATGTTAAAAATGTTTCCTTAAAAGAAAACAACTGATCCAACCTCGCAGGGCTAAGCAAACACACCCTGGAAATGGGTAGTTCGGTGCAGTTGGCCCTCCTTTCTAGCAAACGTATCAAATGGGCCTCAGAGCGCAGAGCTACTTCGGTTCTCTTGCCGCGTTTTGAAGGCCACATTTGCTCTGCTGCAGGCGGCCTTACTTTCTAGAAGAAAAGCAGGCACTGTCGCCTCGCAGACCTACCTTTTCTGCTTCTTTTCGCAGGAAAAAAAAGCCGCTGGGGACACACTACGAACGACCATTCAGTGAGGCGGTGAATTTGCTCCCGCTGTGCTTGATGGAAGGCGAGCGTGTGCGTGTGTTCCTGGGGATCCTTTTGGGAATTTAATTTTTTTTTCTGTGGTGCGAACAAGAAAATCAAAATCAATCACCACTTGAACCAGAGCACATAGCATGGTAACTCATCTCATAACCTGCATCATAGCAGTCCTGTGGCTGCTTCATAGAGCAACCAGGTTATTGAAGATCCCTGCCCCGGTTCTCATCAACATTCTGGGTATCGACATTCCGGATGCGCCTAAGGTGACCATTGACAATGTCACGTCGACCTCGGTCTCGCTTCATTGGAACCCACCGGAACGAGCTTCCAGCATCATCAAATACATCCTACAGGTGGATGGACGAAGGGGTGAGTGTTTTTTTGTTGTTTTTTGTTGTTCCTTTTGAACTCAGAGGGCTAATGCGTGTAGCTGGACAAACCGAACGATCAGACGCTGGGGTGACGCTGAAAGATCTAGAACCGGATAGAGCGTACACAATCAGTGTTTTGGCAGTAAGTTTGATGCGTTTATTGATGAAAATTATAGACATGCTAACACAGGGTTAAAGGTGAATCCGAGTAATTACCGGTCTCACGCCTCAATCGTTCAAATATACACTAAAAAGACTGATGACGAGCCTATTCCTGCAGTGATGGGCGGTATGTTGCCTCGTTCAGACGACATGTCATCTGCAAAGGCCACTAACAACGGTAGTGGGCAGACGTTGAGGAATCGTGCGTCCACCCGTAATCTAAAAACCAAGGAGCGCAACAAGAAAAAGGGGAACGAAAGATCCGTGTACACTATAGACTCATTAACGTCTGAAGTTGAAAGTGTTCAGATGGAGATTAATGATGTTTTGGCACAGGCAGCACAGAACGAGGCTGAGTTTAATTCGGCCGAGGCGGTTCTGTTGGCCGAGTTGGACCAATTGAAGGAGCGCAAAAAGGTTGATGACCACCAGCGTTTTCAAATCAAGTCCGAGGCCAAAACGCTCGAGGACTCTAAGCGTGGGCTAGAAACGGCAAAGGGCAAAGCAGAACGACGGTTCAAGGAGCTGAAGGATGAGGTGGAGCGCAAGATGTTGCGACAGAAACAATGGAACGAGGAGAATTGCCAGTCTCGAGAGACTATTGGCAAAATTGACGAAGAAATTGCATTGGTGAGGGAGGAAGGAGACCAGAAAATAAGCGAATTGAAAAAATGCATTTCAGACCATCAGGCTGAATTGTCTGCTTTGGAAGATGAGACCAAGGCATTGTCAGCAGAGTCTAGAAGGGCCGAAAGCCAAAAAACGTCCACATTGAAGGCATTGGCCGAGATACATGCTGATGAGAACGGAGTAATTGAAACTGAGGTGGTGGAGCAAATAATGGCCAATGAGCACATTGACCAGGAATTAAAAGACAGTTTGAGCGCAGAGGCCAAAATTGACAAGGATTTGGAGGAAGATTGGCAACGAGTACAAAAGGAACTCGAAGTGAGGTATCTTGATGTCAAAGAGCGCTATGAACAGGCATATCGGGCGTATTACGAGGCGACGGTGAAATATGACGAAGAAATGAGTAACCATCAACAGCGACAGAATAATGTCGTTTTGGACTCATTGACCGCTGCCACCGTCAACAGGTCTACACCGTCTGCAACCAGGCGTTCGCGGTCACAAAAAGTTAAAAACAAATCTCTTCCACTCAACATGTCGGATGATTCCCTTCTACCAAGTGCTGTGCGGCACCGTGCTGCGAATTCATCGTCGCCGTACAGAAGCGTTTCTGATTTGTATAGTAGTCCTGGGTTATCTTTAGACACAGCTATGTCATCATCATCTACTGCGTCAATGTTCAATGGAGGAGGAGCAACTTCCATGCCAGGTTCGCACAGAGGTTCTGGAGATAGCGTTAATTTCACGGATAATGATAATGTGATGAGTCCAGATGTTGACAGGCTATTACCATCCAATTTATTCGCCAATGATGAGGTTCGCGAACTGCATTCTGCAAACCTCTTTGAGGACGATTTCCCACCAACCGACGGCAGCAGTCGTCCTTCCGGGTCTATCCTTGGGCATGCATTGGAGTCAGAACAGAGAAGTCCCGGTGCTTCTTCCCCGAAGTCATCGATCCTCTCCGTCCGAGATCAGTATGGGGATGGTGCAATGGCTTCTTCGCCAGTGTCACCACAGCATTACTCCTTATTCCAGAAAACTTCAGCAGCCGGACATCCATCTTCGAGAGGCCATTTCCAAACCAATGGGACAACACCTTCACCAGATCACCAGTCCCCACCCAACACGGCTAAGAAGTTATCTAGCATGTTCTTCTTTGGTCGTAGAAGCGATGGTCGAACAACAACTAATGACAACAATGAGTCTATTTTCGCTACAAGTTCAATGGGTGATACATCTTCTATTCACAGCGGTGGTGGGGATATTGGCCCCATTGGATCCCGCAGACGCACAGGAAGCTATTCCTCAAGTCACAGCAATTCGCTACTGGGCCCATGGAATCCGAGAGACACTGTCAATCCCGCAGATAACAGTTCCTTACTGTTGGCACCATCTCATTCGCAAAATGGGTCCACTTTGTCTTTAGAAAGCAGCAGGTTTGGTGTCGTTTTGAATGGTAATAATAGGAGCGTGGAAGGCGCTTCAGCGCTATGGAATCAGTCTTATGGGAACACTGCAGGTTCTGCTTCTTCGTCATCTTCACCTCACCCGCTGGTGCCACAATTGGTAGTAGAGGACGAACATGTACATGATTCAGGTCGCAGTGTTGACAGTAAGGAAAGCAATGGAAGTGTTAAGGGTAGTAAATTTTCAAAAGGATTTGCAGGCTTGTTCACGAGCAATAATAACAACAGCAGTCCTAGTGAACGAGCATCTGTAAATACTGAAAAGTCAATTGCTTCCCTGTTTGGAAAATCTGATGATGAGGATAACAGAGAAAATATCATACAAAAAAGCATGCGCAGTTTTTCAGTTCGCAAGAGCAGTACTTCTAGCACATCTAGCAACCACAACGGCAAATTCAAAGTTCGTTCGCTGAGCTTTTTTGGCGGTAAAAAGGGGGATATCAAGGAAGATAACAGCGAGGCTATTGTTGAAGAAGACGACGAAGAAGAAATGGGAATGGACGGTATGGACATTCGGGAATTTTTGGCTGATGATAGAGACGATGATAATGACGAAGCATTACACAACTAACTTATATGATTGTTAACGTTTATTATTACTTTTTTTTTTTTTTTTTTTT
>JAJLUR010000297.1:0-13586 GCA_030674225.1 Blastobotrys terrestris
GTACACAAAGAGCTCTGCTATGCTGCGGTCGCGGCTATTTATTTTTTGCGGGACAAGCTTAGCTTATTTTTGTGTCTCTGGTATTATTTCTGAGTCCGTGTCAAGTAACCTAACTTTGCATGGAGTGAGCAGGCATCTTAGCGCAGCTTAGGGAAAGTCCAATGCATTTGCGTTGGTTTCTAGAACGACGGCATGCAGGGCAATGAATGGCAGCCGCCGAACGCTTCTTTTTTCTCCGAAAATCTAGGGAAAAGGTAGCAGCTATACAAGGGTGTGGAAAGTTCCTCGCAGACTTGATTTGCCAAAAATAGGATATCAATTATATTGTCGGAGGCAATTGGGAACGAGCATTTTCTGCTCGTTAGTACTCCGCTGTTCATCCTCAGCCCATTTTCAATCATATAAAAAAGTAAACAATTTATTGCTTAAACGGCGAAGAGATTAAAATCCACCAACCTGCACAATCACGTTAGTAACACCAACCAGCAATACATTCACCGACTTACTTGTTCGTTGTGTGCTTCAATAACATCACCATCACTAATATCGAGCTATGACATTATCTCCGTTAGTATACAAACGCGCGATGCACAAAAACACGGTCAGTACCCACCTTGCTTGGAGTGTCGTCCTCAGAAATACGTTCACCTTCATGTAAAAATCGCAACGACTTCATGTCCTTACCAGTTCGCTTCGAGAAGGCATCCATAACTTTTCGAAGCGGTGTCGTTTTCTTGATTTTGAAGTAGATTTCGGTACTGCTGTCAGTGACCTTGATATTGATGTGCTCGGAGGTTCCTTCTGGCTTCACTTCAGATTTGGGAGTTTCTTGGTCAGACATTGTTAGGTGTTAACGTTGTAGCCTTTCGTTCTAGTCGTTCGAACTGCAGTTCGCGGTAGGTGTGTGTGTATGTGTATTGATATTTAAAAGGTTTCTTCGTTTACCCTGAAGTGGTCTGTTAGGTTTTTTTCTCTGTTTTGATTTAAACGTCGGCGTCGGAATTCCGTGACCGGTCCATACTCTAACGTATAACGCCCTCAGGTATACGTATTTTTTTTTTTTTTTTTTTATTTCGCTTCATTTATTAACTACACTACTAAATATATACCTATTTGCACAAATAAATTACTGTGAAGACCTTATAGCGGTCAACGGACTAACTCAGTTTTATAGGGCAATAACAATTGTATTGAGCCTTTTCAATCCCAAATAGGTGAGACTTGAAAATCCTAACAAAACCACTCTGAATGCCGATTATGCCTAGGTGATCGAAAGACGAACTGCCTATGAAGTGGCGAAACGCCGATGAAACTTTATAGATTGTGTAAATTGTTCTTCCAGCTTGTAGTAGGAACGGATTCTGTCCACCTTCTATCTGGGCCCGGACAAAATGTTGATGACACTCCTAGGAGTTTCATTTGACGGACTGAAATAGTCCCATATCCTCCGACTGACATAGCGCTGCAGATATAAATGCTCCAATGTATCGACTTCCCTTTCACAAAGGGAACATTTGGTTGATTTGTAATTGACGGTCCCATAGTTCAAAAGGTTGTGGTGTATCTTCCGCAAACAGGCAGATTCCTGGTAAAGAACGTTTGAAATAAGTCTGTTACATCGTTGTCAATGCGTCTGAGTTTCTTCATCGAAATCCATAGTGGTCTCCAGTAACTTTCCTCATCAAGCCCTCTCAACTCTGACAATAACCCCATCCATAACACGAAGCTGAATTCTTTGTACCATGTGCCCCGAGACGTATCTACGGATATTGCGTGCTCATCAGAACAGCTCTTCAGAGGCATGTCGATGAAGGTATGCGTATGCATCTGCGTACATATGCATAGCTACTGAGTAGTTATACATGATTCATTAGCAGTACTAGTATCGGGGCTAGTATATATTGGTATCCGCCCTATGCATACTTGCTATACCAAAAAAAAAAAAAAAAAAAAAAGAGTTGATCTGCGATGTCAGTACTTTTGATTGTTTCCTAAAAGAAATTCTCCTGGAAAAGATATTTAGACAATTGACTTGCCTACTTAAAAGTAGCAAAAAAAAAAAAAAGAAAGAAAAAAAAAGGTAGCTCTGCAAGACCAGAGCTTCTTCCTATTTTTTTAAAAAAGAAGATATCCACAGGTCATAAAAGGCCAATTGCGTTCTGTGTCGCAAAACATACTGGGAGTAAATCCTACTTCGCTCAGTTCCACCTCGTTGGTAATTCGATGAGGTCGATGTGATTACCCGGAAGTATGCTGATAGGGAGGAAAAGAGACGCAGGGAAATTGCATTATCAGAACACCACACAAAACATGAGAATAATACAAGGGAAATTTTGAATTGACAATAGACTAGGAATTTACAGACAATTAGAACAAGTGAAGTGCGCAGGTATAACAGAAACTAAGTGCCAGGGAAAGCTGTATACTTCAAGAGAGACCACGAATCCAACTGGCAACCACCGTTAGATACTGAAAAATACCTGGTTTTCAGTATTTTATAGAATTTGGTCCCAATAGTCCTTACCCCACAAACACAAAAAAACTCGTGACATCCGTCAGTTGATATTAAACACTATAAGGAAAAGAAACGAAACTACACCAATAGAGAAGAGGGGCTATAGGTTTTAGCGCTTATTTTGATATTAATTTCTGAAGTGATATATTTCACCGGGAAGAAAATATCGTTGAAATTATTATTGTTTCTTGTTTGTTTGTTTTTTGTTTTTTTTCTTTTGAGAACGTACAACGAGAAAAGATAACTGGTTGAAGGGAATACATACAAAAAAGACACACTAGAGGACAACATATAGACGGGATATTTATTATGACAGACTTGAGACGAGGAGATAGTAGCAATAGCACTAGCGACACCACGAGCAATAGCAACGCCAATCATCGACGTCCTTCATATACGGCCGAGTTTTCGTCTCGCCCACGATTGTTGGATGATGAACAGTATCAACAGCAACAACAGTATCATCAGCAAAGGCCGAGCGCATGGTCCAATCTCGGTAGGATATGGAATAGCGAAATTCCTGCCGCTGTGCTAGAAGACATTCCGTCGAATCAGAAAAAATCATTCAGATCATTGAGCTTTTCTCACACAAACTTCGGACCAGCTTCCTCAGCCCATCATCATCACGCCGGGTCCCACATGTTAGACACTTTCAACGAGGAAGACCACAACGGAGAAGAACAAGACGACGAAGATACGTTGATTGAAAAACTAAATTCTACAAAACTAGACAAGAACAAATCGTATTCGTCTCTATTATCTGGATTGCCTTTGAATGCTGGCACTATTGGGCAATCCACCTCTTCGTCGTCGCTCTGGTTCGGCCCGGGTTCGCGGCGCCATTCCTATGCAGCTGGTGAACATCTGGCCACCGCCAGAGCAAACACCTCGCCTACCAAGTTGGATGTGATTGATGACTATTTTTCCGTTGACGACTTGGGCCGAAATGTGTTACCCGAATATGTTCCGAGCCCGTCAGACTCAAGTTCGCCACCGTCGACGATCTCCCCGCCACCAGAATCCATCATCTCTGTTCCAAGCAAGAAACTCTATTATGTGGAATTTAAAGCTGGCCGCGTCGATGTGTTTTTCATTGCTGACAATTCCAACCTTGTGGCCAAAATTGGTGATTTGGTCATGGTAGATGCCGATCGAGGTCGCGATCTTGGCAAGGTTGTCAAGGACCATGTATCTCCACACGAGGCGGGTATTCTCAAGTTGCGTCGTCATCAAGAACAACAGGCTATTCTCCAACACAACCCCAACACGGCCACAAATGCGTCAAACTCGAATAGCCCTGGGGTCACTATGCCGAAGCAGATTATGCGGTATGCACAACCAAATGAGGTGGAGCAAATTCTAGCCAAACAGCAAGACGAAGAAAAGGCCGTTCAGATGTGTGTGCAAAAGGTTCAAGAAAAGGGTCTTGATATGAGCGTTTTGGATGCGGAGTATCAATGGGACCGAAGAAAGCTGACGTTCTTTTATTCCGCCACACATAGAATCGACTTTAGAGATCTCGTCAGGGACTTGTTTAGAATCTACAAGACCCGGATCTGGATGTGTGCTGTCAATGTTCGCAATACTTCGACGTCGTCAACAAAATCTTCCAGTCATCAGGAATACGGCCTGGCTTCTTCTCAACTGTTCAATGCGCCTCTGCCGCAATCGAGAAACATTCACCAACCAAACGTTCCCTCTCCTCAGGCTTCAATGGGTCCTGGTGGCCCATCCCCTCCGCAACAACACCCCAGGTATCCGTTCTTCAACAATGAGTTGTGGACGCAGCCAATGAACTTGAATCAGCAAAATGCACCTCCGCCTCCTCAACAACAACAACAACAACAAAGACAACAAAGACAACCTCAACCTCAACCTCAATCTCAATCTCAGCATTTGCAACAGCAACAGCAACAACAGGCTTTCCAAACTTCACCGACAATTCCAAGTCAATATTTTTCGCCTCCTCTACCACCACCTCCTCCTCCTCCACCTCCTCCTCCACAAGGCTCACAACGGAGTCAATATTGGTATTATTAATCGACAATATGTGGATCCTTTATTGGATATTTATTTTTCAACTCCAACGGTTAATTTTTTTTTTTTAAATTATTACATATTTTATTATTATTATTTCATATTATCGGGATCCAACGGTTAACTTTCCACTTAGATAGGCAATAGACTTAATACACAGATTTGCAACGGACAGTGCTTTTAGCTTTTTCTATCTCCATGGGGTTTGTGCTTTTGATAGCTTCAAACCAAGACAGCAAAGGGAGCTTAGCTTTGAGGACACCAGTGCTTTTGCTTCTTGGCTAGAAAAGAAGTCTGCCCCCGCAGGAAATAGCCGACCCTGGGTACTGCGAGACTCATGTACCTCCAGCGGCTTTTGTCTTTTCCTCAAAGAAGTCCGTCTGTAGGCACTGCATAGCCACATAGGTTCCCACAAGGTATGTAGTTGCTTGAGCCACCGACCGATATTTTCGGGTCGATGGCGCTAGATTTTATGCATATGGATATCTGTTAGCTCTGGGTATTTGAGAGATTCGTGATATACACGTGTGTCCTTGGGGGCCAATCCGTTCCTATATATATAAATTCGTATAGGCTACTACTATGCATAGTGATAGTGTACATTTATTTATTTGCGCAAATAGGTATTCATGTATATTTAGTCGAAACATATACGAATATGTAGTTAATAAATGAAGTGAAATAAAAAAAAAAATACATACTACCAGTATATAGCACTATTCCAATCTTGACGCGTCTATGCATATGCGCATAAATACTAATGGGCGCTAATTCGTGTAGCTAGTAGTTCTCTCTATGCATAGCTATGTTTACGCATCTATGCAACAAAAAAAAAAAAAATGACCAGTTATGCATATGTAGCGCTTATCGCAGCAATTTACACGGCTGAGGGATTGATATTAGTATCGATCGTGAGACCTAGTGTTATCCGCGCAAACACAGATATATGAATTATGTAACACAGGCTGAGTACTTCCAACGAGTCGTTATAGCCACTAAACATTTATTATATTATTATCATTATTGTTATGCATAGTAGCTGGCAAACCGTAACATAGACATTAGGCTAGTATGGCATATATCATATCCATATGCATAGTACTGTCATCTACTCTCTGCTATGCATAGTACGCGTGGTATGCATATAGCTACCGCACAACATGCTGGTTGTTATAGCAACGTGCCAAAACCAGTTTATGCATAACTCGTGGGCCTGCTAGCTATGCATATGCATAAAAGGTCTTCACGCTAATTTACTATGCAAATAGCTATGTATGTACGAATAACGTATACGTAGTCAATTAAGAAATGAAATATCAAAAAAAAAAAAAAAAAAAAAAAGGAAACGCACACGGCCGTGCAAACAAAGTTGCTAGCTAGTGTAGCTATTCAAAATTAGGCTATTCCATATTAGCTATGTACACTGCGCTAACTGCAGACGCAATTGGATAGAACAATTCTCCGTTCGTCTCCCACCCTAAATCGTCTCAGATCCACCTCCTCACAGTGTCCGAGCGCGGTATCCCAGGATCAAATTAGCTGCAGTAAGCACATCCACAACTATCTCTCTATGCAGAGAAGATCATGGTTAAGCTAAATAGCACCGGGAGCACAGCGCTAATTATTCACCTCCTTTTTTTTTTTTTTTCAAACGCGCGCATACAAACACGCGTAATTGTACACCCAAATTGGAAATTTATATTCGTAAACATACGCACATTCCTCCTACGATTTTTTTTTCCCAGTTTGCGTTAAAAAAAACAACAAAAAATCCTAACTACTTAATACCACCATTTGAGCATCACACAATTATTACTACTAGACGCAATGAATACCGAAGAATTGAGTAGCGAGAGAACACCTCTACGAAGGGGCGGAGGAGGAAGGGAAGAAGAGCCTTCTTCGAGCAACATGCTTACTCCTCGTAACACACCAAAGAACCCTTCTAATACAGCTACTGAAACCAACAGCGGCGCGCCAGAGTTCAAAACCCCTGCTGCTACGCGTAGTCGCTCAGAGCCACACCACTCCAGGACCACACCGGGCTCTAATGACTTTGCATTTATCTCTCATTCCCCAATGACCTATCCCAGCAACGAGCCCTCGATTGACAATGCCCAATTGGCCCGTCGCAAGCGGCGACGAACCAGTGCAATGGAGCTGGCAATTTTGGAAGAAGAGTTCTCCAGAAACTTCAAGCCTAACCGGGACCAACGGGAAAAGATATCCAAGCGAGTGGGCATGACCGAGAAGGCCGTTCAAATCTGGTTCCAGAACAAGCGACAATCACACAGAAAACAGCAATTGAGAGGCACCCAGGTCTCCCGCACTCACAGTCTACCTACCCCGCAACAACAATCCAAATTCAAAATATACAACGAAAATTTCAACCGACTCAAGTTGTCCATGTCCGACGATGGCAAGGCCCAGGTTATCCCGATGAAACGGCCGAAGACTCCTCTTTCCCCAATCAAAAACTCCAATCTCAATGCCAGACAAGTCCCTCCTACCTCCCCTACGAAACAGCGTCGTCTTATGGCTGACAGAGAGAAGGAGTGCATTTCTAATTTATTATCCCTCAAATCTGGCGCATGGAATTGATCCTGTAATTTATTTATGTATAACAACACAACAAACAAGACATTTCTTTTCATGACTAGTGCCTCCTATACTAATTAAGGGCGATGCGTAAATCTTGCCCAAGCCTTCGAACTGTAACCGAAGTCCAATAGAGAGCCGAGCAAATCACCTCGGGTTAGCAAAAACTGCTACTGCAGAGTACACTTTTCCCGAAGAGATTTATTTGGAGCCTACGCATAGCAAGTATACACAGAAATCCCTAGCAAACGATTTTGACTCAGTAAGGTGAAAATGCATTTTGAACGAGTACCTTCTCATTAACTTGGTGAAGACACATTCCTCCGAGCTCAAGGGGTTTGTAGAGTATTTCAGCTCAGACAGGCATGTCCTTAAAACGAAGTCAAACGGCACATACAAAACAAGAACAAAAAAAAAATAAAATTATTTACAGTGTTATATATTATTAGTTGTCAATCTTCTCAATAGCCTCATGAGGAACTGGGTTCTTGGATGTAATAGGTCCACGTTGACCAAACACTTTGGCGAGGTATTCGAGTGCCGAACTTTCTATAATCACTCGATTGGGCTTGAGAATGTCCCGAATATTAACATCCTCTTTTGGAACAATCTCCATCCGTCTGGAATATTTTTCCTTGGTAGCTTCATGCAGATTTTGTCTGAACTCGTCAACAATCACGCTAACCTTCTTATCACCGAGTCCGTGCTTGTCGAAAAACTCAGTGCCAGCATTCGGATGCTCGGTCACAAAGTCTGCTTTTCCATCAACAACCAGCAGATGTCCCTGTTCATACTGATAACTTAACGCAGTTCGCATGGCTTTAGCATATGCTTGAGACGGCAGTTCAGTTGACCAGTCGAAGTCAGGCTTTCTGCCAAACGCCCGTCCACCATCATGTCTGATAGGAGACCCTCGATCACCAACTCTGGCTCGACCGCTACCCTTTTGTTGATGCAACTTTCTACCACTATAACCCATTTCTGTACGGTTCATAATGTGCTTAGAACCGACTCGTTCAGTGTCCCGTTCGTATACCACCGCCTGCCATAATAAGTCCCGTCGAATAGGCAGCCCCAAAATATTGGCAGACACTGGTTGGAATCTCGTAGGTTCTAGAGATGGAAATGATCTATATGAAGCCAAAACATAGCTTGGCGGGTTCCCAACATGAGGTTTGAACGGGGGAGGACGAAAGTTAAGGATATCGTCTAATAACAGTTGGGAAAGATCAATTTCGCCAAGGTCATTTTGATCTATAGGCTGTTGTTGTGCTGCTTGTGATGGGTTGGCAGCCACTGTACTATTGTATCGGACTTCCAGAACGGTAGAAACTCGAATAGTCTGTCTACTACTGCTTCTTCCAAATATCGTTCGCAAGAACATCGTCTTTTTTTCCTGGTTGGTTGGTTCCGGTGAAGGTGAGAAAATTTCAGGTTCATATATTTCAACGGTAAAAACTGAAAAATTCGGCACCCCGACAGTCGCAGACCCAACGCTGACAAAGTCCCGGACCAGGGGCTGAACCGGGGTTGTTACTATACTAAAATCTCTTATTCAATTATTATATCAAATACCTGAATTCCGGATTCTGCTTGTCGGTAAGGTCAGCAAATTCTGAGTTTTCAATTGAACAACGCTCGTTGATTTCATCTCTTCTCCTATTCTCCCTCCAGTTAACAAACAATAACATAAATTGAAACGCCACCATGACAATGGAAGTAACAGCCATTGACAATTTAGCTGTAGAATAATCGGGAGCCTCTTTTTCATTAAAAGTCAAGGGACCGAGCAGGTTACCGACACAATAGCCAATGAGATAAATAGAATTTGTCAACACCTTCTTGGTATGGCCCGCCGTATTTGATCCAATGTTACTCAACATGCAAACAAAGGATACTGGAGATGCCTTGTTCATAATAAAACCTGCCAATTGTGCTTTTTGGTTTCCCCAAGCCAATAAGCATGTAGGTAGAACCTGAAAAGTTAACGAGGTTATGATACCCACAATCATGAGGTGATTGATCCTGGTGGCAATATATCCGCAGAGAGGAACAATGATAAATTCCACTGCTCCTCCGGGGATATTCATCAACAAAGCACGTTCATTACCAAATCCGAGTCCTGTCAACAGCAATGACCCGAAATTCGTTGTACCGCCATTTGGAACGTTAGAAGCTATACAATAAAAAAACAACAAATATGTTCTAATATCGAAAATAGTTTCAATCAGCTGGTCTTTCTTGAAATGGCGATTTCCGAAGCCCTGTTTGTTATCCCTGATTCTTTCGACGACTTCTAATCTCTCCCTTTCGTTCAAGAACCATGCCTGTGAGGGAGTATCCGGAATATGCAGGATAATAAGAACCCCTAGTAATATCGTAATACAACCATACGTGATATACATCAGCCTCCAGGAGTCAATTGGGGTCCCTACTGTCTCTTGGCGGCGTAAAAACCCATAGCAGATAGCCGAACCTAACATGGTACCTACACCGTTGCAACCAAACCACATAGAAGTTCTCAAGAAATTTTCTTTGCGCTTATACCATTGCGCTGTGATAATAACGAAGGCTGGGGTTATAGCTGACTCTAATACACCCAATAAAACTCGCAAAGCTTCGAAACCCGGATAGCTCTTAGGAATAGCCATCATCGCCATGACAAACCCCCAAATGCAAACAAAAGTTCCACAAGTTTTGGCCACCGGAAAGCGCTGTAACAATAATGAGTTTGGGATGACGAATACCATGTAACCGATATAAAATCCTGTTCCCGTCCAATTAAACATCGTCCCTTTCATGTTCAAATCATTCATTATGCCCATTACCGATGAACCTGAGTTCGATATTTTATCCATAAATTGTACAGCATAGACCACACACATCAGCGGGCATAACCAAAGATCGATTTTTTTCAATAGCCGCTTATTGGCTTCTTCGTCGATAATAATTCCTTGAGTTTTCTTCGCCAGTTTCAACGCAATATCAGCATCTTTGTCAGAAACAGAATCATCGAACCTTTCTACAGTCACATCAGACACATTTTTTTCAGTGATTTGATTTTCTGCTTCCCTAACCATAATATTATACTACAAAAGGATGCGCAAGAATACATTGCGCCGTGATTCCATTTTATACGAAACCCACAATCAGCTTTGCCGCCGATTGAGGGGTGAATTGCGGAAAATATGACCGATAGACTAATTAAGTCCGGTCGCAGTATGATGCATATGCAGATTTTATCAATTGTGCCATATGATATCAAGATCACACATACGGTGATCGATTTTTGAAATCAGAAAATCATAAGAACGAATTAGAAAGTCGGTCAGTCAAATGAATCATACGAAAATCCATCATTTATCTCCAGAAAGATTGGTTCACCGCTGGTTGCAGCTGGTTCCAAATTGTCAAAATACCTTTGATGAATAAGAGCTTATCGGCTGAACAAGTTTAGCGTTGCATTACCTGCTGGTAAACGCAACCGAACCAAGTCAGGGGGGGATGAGACACTACATTGACGATCCGAATTGCGTGACGGAGATCTAAAACTTCCCGCTCCACCCCCGCCAACCGGCTTTGAAGTTGCAAAAGTAACATTTTGCAAAGACCGAGTTGGATTATACAACGGAGGTTTTAAAAATACGCCATGTACGCGAGCGGATATATATATGTCAATGGTTTCTTTTTTTTCTCCCCTCGCTGATAGATATCATTTCTGCGATGAAACTAGGATCCAACTATAAAGTGAGTCGTCGTCCTTAAAACGGCTATTTTCCCAAAAGCTCTCAGCTGAGTTATGAGGACTACGAATTTTTTGCAGCTGGTAGAATTGGCGATGATACATAAAAGCGCATGATTGAGATCAGCGTGAGCCGCTTAGGTGGTTTCCAAAGTGGATCCTATCTCATATCGCACAAAGATAAGAGGAATAGCGCTTCATCAGGCCATTCCTGCGCAATCATTATCGCTGGCCACATATGGAGGGTGCCCATATTCTTCTGCAATCTGAATTTTGCAGGGATAGTACTAAATTGCTGAGTTATTATTCCCGACTAATAGAAAACTGTACCACGCGCTGTAAATCAGCAGACAACTATATCCTAATCGCTGAATGGGGAATCAGCTTTACACATCGGCCGCTAGTGGATGACATTTCTGGGCAGACTTTTTCAAATTTATGTATTGAAGCTCGAACAGTGGAGGCTCGGAAATTGAAGAATTTACCACTCATAAATACATTTATTAGTTCACAATGTGCTCATTAGAAGAATATTATAGCAAGTATCTAAATTCAGGGTTTTGCTTGTCAGTAAGATCAGCAAACTCAGAGTTTTCGATAGTGCAGTGTTCGTCCAGTCTATCTCTTCGTTTATTCTCCTTCCAGTTGACGAACAGCATAATACATTGAATCCCTACCATCACAATAGAGGTGATTGCCATAGACAATTTAGCACTAGCATACCCAGGAGCTTCAGATTCTTTAAAAGTCAACGGCCCAATCAGATTTCCAACGCAGTAACCGACGAGGTAAACAGAATTCGTCAAAACCTTTTTGGTGTGACCGGCTGTGTTGGAGCCAATACAACTTAGCATGCAAACAAAAGAGACAGGTGAGGCGTTGTTAATGATGAACCCTGCTAATTGAGCTTTGTTGTTACCCCATGCTAACAGACAGCATGGTAAGACTTGGAAGGTCAATCCGGTTATGATTCCCACAACCATGAAGTTGTTGAGCCTTCTGGCGACGAAGCCACAAACTGGTAAGACAACAAATTCAACCGCTCCTCCTGGAAGGTTCATTAATAATGAATGCTTCTCGTCAAAACCCAAACCTGTCAATAATAATGACCCAAAGTTGGTAACACCGCCGTTAGGAACGTTTGAGGCTATGCAGTAGAAGAATAAGAGATATGTCCTAATATCCAGTATCGTTTCAATTAACTGATCCTTTTTGAAATGCCTATTTCCGAAGCCTTGCTTGTTTTCTCTGATCCGTTCTACGACCTCAAGTCTTTCTCTTTCATCCAGGAACCAAGCTTGTGCCGGAGTGTCAGGAATGTGCAAAATAATACAAACGCCCAATACCACCGTGATGACTCCGATTGTTATCAGCATCAATCTCCAAGAAGCTATAGGAGTGCCAACCGTTTCTTCTCGTACTAAGAGACCATAACAAATTGCTGAGCCCAGCATGGTGCCGACACCATTGCAGCCGAACCAAATGGTAGTTCTGAAGAAGTTTTCCTTTCGTTTATACCATTGAGCTGTTATAATGACGAAAGCCGGCGTCACAGAAGATTCCAACACTCCCAAAAGCACTCTTAGTGCTTCAAAACCGGCATAATTTTTTGGTACCGCTGACATTGCCAAAACAAATCCCCAAATGCAAACGAACGTACCACAGGTTTTGGCTACAGGGAATCGTTGCAATAACAAAGAGGCCGGGATTACAAACGCCATGTATCCGATATAAAACCCTGTTCCCGTCCAATTGAACATTTTCCCCTCCATATGTAGATCCTGAATCAAACCCATTACTGATGAGCCTGAATTCGAAATTTTATCCATAAATTGGACAGCGTAGACAATGCACATTAATGGGCATAAATATAAATCTATTTTCCGTAGAAGTCTTTTATTAGTTTCCTTGTCAATAACAATCCCTTGGGTTTGTTTGGCTAATTTCAAGGCCAAATCGCCATCTTGAGTCGACGAATCGTCATACAGACTATTGACAACCACATCCGGTGTTTTTTCTGCAAGCCCGACTTCTTTTTCGCCCATAGTGATATGCAGATAATAAAAAGTTAACAACAACTGAGAAAGGAGAAAAGAAGCGGAATTTATATGCCGGCTACCTTTCTATCCCTCTCCTCGGCCGAACTGAGTTTCGTTGAGGGGAAAAGCGGAGGCTCGACTCCTATCTTTTACTGCAGATCATTTATCTATCTCATTGTAACATCTAACTGGTCTACTGTGCCGGTTCGACAAAAAAAAATCAATAGCGATTGGCTTCTTAGTTCCATACCTGGACTACCTACATTTCATCTCTGTGCAGAAGCTTCTCAAATTCCCCAACTGTTTCCTGTCTCTACAAACTGGAGGCAGGCAAAAAATTCATTGATGTCGATCAGTGGGGGGATATTACATGGGATCGTATGTCGATCTGATAGATACCGGAGTGCACGGCGAATCGACGTTGATGCCTAGTTTATGTGGGCAGAAAAATTTAGAGTCGGGGAGCCGTCGGCGAATCACTGTTATATCTTGTAACATCACTCCGACAAGATCTCGAAATGATTTCTTTCGGGTGATTTCGCCAACAGTTTTACATGCTCATTTTTTGACATCCTTGTGCAATTGTTGTAAATTGTTGGTGGTTCACAAGCATCTGAGGATGAAAACAAAAAAAAAAAAAAAAAAAAAAAAAAGA
>JAJLUR010000298.1:0-13314 GCA_030674225.1 Blastobotrys terrestris
GTTTTCCCTTTCAATTGGATCAATTATCATTCCCGGAACAACTGCAGATGTCAAGCTTGCTCGAACGGTAGGATCTCTTGCGCTCTCTCTTTCCAAATTAGCCAAAATTTCCAAGAATTCCGCTTCACTTCGCACTGTATCACCAGCTGCGGCACGGCTTCGTCGACTACTTCTCTCATTGCCAGTAGAATTGTTGGAAACCGATTCGTTATTGTTAGGTTCTTTTGCCTGAGATAAATGTGGGGTAGTTGGATTAGTACTTCTGGATTCTCCCCCTCTACTTTCAACGGTTCGCTCAGAAACTTCTTGATCAGTTTCCGCACAATATCTTAGCCATGCTTTCCTGATAGCAAAATATTCCTTGGTCAAACTGTCATTTTCTTTTTGAACTTCATTTTCATGAATTTCAACAAGCTTCATTAGTTGTGGTTGAATGGCTTCAAAAGCTTTTCGGTTTCTTCTAGCCAAGTTACGAAACACTCTAGCATGCTTGATTTTGCTCTTGCTCAGATATTTCATTCCTTTCTGCATTTCTGCTGTTGGAATAAACTTGAGATCGTACAGACCTTGTTCCATTCTAGTCAAGGGGAATCGTACAACACCAGCTTTGACATCCTGATCAATAGATTCAATAGATCCATCTTGGTCTGCCATAAGAACATCCTTTCCCACTGCCACAGGCAGCTCTTCCTTGCCTCCAGATGTCTTTACGATCGGTGAAAGAGGTGGAGCTATCTCCATTTCTTCATCACCATTTTCGGCCAACTTTTTGGATTCAGGAGAGGCTGTAGTTCTTTCAGTACTGAATATTGGTTTTTTCTCAGTTTCGTCTTCTTGATATTTTGCCTTCGTATCTGTGGGCCTTTGTTTAGGTTGGTCACCTAAACTTTGTGCTGTTACGGAATGCGATTTATGCTCATACTCTGAAACTTCAACCTTTTTCTCTGATGAATCAACCGCCTGAGACTTTGTATCCAAAGCTTCGTCAGCGCCAACTTTGTCCATTTGGGTGGGGAGATGTTCCGGTGACTTTTCGTTTTCAACAATGGGTTTTTCTACAACAGCATGTTTGACCTCGTGAACGCTTGTGGTAACGCCGGTCTCTTCCTTCAAACTTTCCTTGACAGTGACTGCAGATTCTTGCGGTTTGGTTTGTTCATTTTGTTGACTTTCTTTCGTTACGACACTTGCAGAGACAGCAGGTTTCGTGTCGGTGGGAGTTTTCTCAGTAGACTCTGGGACCGATTCTGTTGCAAGGGTACTACTAGTAGTAGTTGTATCAATTGCTTTTATTTCTGTCTTAGGATATTCTTGAACCTTTTCGTCACGAGGTTTTTCATCCTCAGTCTTCTTTTCCTCTTCATACTGAGGTTCGTCTTCATATTTGGGCAGAGCTGTTAATGTGGTCGTTGTTTCAGTTGTTGATGATACCATTTCTTGTGCCTTATAGTTCGACCGCCCGCTATCCTCTTCCTTACGATGATGATAATTTGGGCTTCGTGGATATCTGATACTATCCCCGGGCGAATGAGAACGAGGCGCATTTTCAGACGTATGGCGCACTCTATTTGGAAATAAGTCATCGTCAACATTCCGCGATTTTGGTGGTATACTTCGTTCTCGTTCTCTAGACAAGGGCCTTTTATCTGGCGCTGAAATATTGCTGTGGACAGATTCATTACTGAAACTTCTCTTGTTGTCAGCTTCATCGCGACTATGGTAATGATGTCGATAATGGTGGTCTCGTTCTGTAGAATAAGACCGTCTGCGTCGATGATCCTGATAACGATCTCTATCTCTATCTCTACCTCTTTCTCTGTCTCTGTAATCGTCCCGCGGATAATGAGCTCGATCTCTGCTATCACGTCGACTGTCCCAGTAATCCCACTCTGGTCTAGAAGCACGTCTGTCCCATTCTCTTTCACGACTTCGAGGTCTTTCCCAAGGCCTGGCACTTGAATAACTCGACCTATGAGGCGGTGGAGGTGGAGGTGGCGGTGGGTATGAAGATTGATATTTGCGACGCTCATCGGAAACTCTCCGTCGATTATCGACTGGTTGTGGACTACTTCTAGATGATGGGGGTCTTGAAGTAGGCGTCGCAGACATTCCTGGGTAGGGCTTCGGCGACTTCATTACTGTTGACGGTCGACGACTAGACTGTGTAGAACTCGATCCTCTATCTGGTGGTGGTACAGGGTATCTTGATGAAGACGATGAGTAGCCTGAATCACTGTTCATTGAATGATGCCTGCCAGAAGATGGATAAACGGAACCTGTTGAATTATATCGTCCATATGATGGCGGAGGGGCATAGTAATCTCTTCTCGGTGGAGGAGGCGTGTTATCTCTCTTTTTTAAAAAAGTTAGCAAATATAATCAAAAGGAATATCAAAAAAAAAAAAAAAAAAAAAAAAAAAAAAAAAAAAAAAAAAAAAAAAAAAAAAAAAAAAAAAAAAAAAAAAAAAAAAAAAAAAAAAAAAAAAAAAAAAAAAAGGAGAGAGTGAGAGAAACTTACCTCATGACCCATCATATTCCTGCGTCGTTTGTATTCGGCTGCTTCTCGTTCTCTACGGTCACGTTCCTTATTTCGCTCTTCAACCCGCCTCATGTCTCTTGATCCATGGTAATATGGAGGCGGAGGACCGTTGGGCGACCCAGACCCAGGGTAGGGCTGTCGTGGAGGCGGTGTCATTGTATCAATGGACTATCGCAGTCAGTAAATATATCAGACCTCTTGATGTGGCTCGTTCCTACCTCTGATCGGTGATAGACACACAAACTCCCAATAATCTTCGACTATCGCAGCTACAACGTGTATTGTATTTTATCAAAAGGCCGCAAACCAACAGAAAAAGAACAGAAAAAATGGCCTTGGATTCTTTAAAAAACTTCACAACTCCCGTATGTACACACTAAACCCTTCTAAATGGTGTTCATCATGTGCCCAGAAAAAAAAGTTGTGTGGTTGGGACTTTATTATGTAAGCAGAAAATATTTGACAGATCGATGAGCAGCAGCGTTAAGGGCCCTGTAATAATTTAGACCGAATGATCGACTTCGTAATCAGCCAAAGCCGAATCCCAGAACTTGCATTCCATTTCTGTACCTGTAGCAAAGATGGTAACAAGCTGTTCTAATCTCTGGGGGGAAACATTGAGAACATGGGTTTCCAGGAGATTCCTTCCGGTGACGGATGCTTGAACATAATCGTCTGCTAGGTAGTTCTCAACCCATTTCCAAAATGGATTGTTATCAGAAGTTGATTTAGGATCATCATTGCGGCGTTGCGCTGCTTCGAGATATCCAAATAGACATGGCGATAGCGCCAATTGGAGAGCCAACCAGTCTTCCTTGGCACCTACGTCCAATATGAACCTGGAGTATGCTGTGCAGACTGTGCTTTCTTTTGTGTTTGTAATATCATCCAATGAAATTCCAAATTGGTTGCAATAATCCAGATGCAGTTGCATCTCATGTTTAATGTGAGCAACGATTTTAGCGCTAGTTTCAACATCGTCAACATTACTTGCCTTAAAACCCGCTAGAGAGTGTGCTCTTGCATACTGCACTAAGTAAAGATAGTCTTGAATTAAGAAGAACTTGAAGCACTCCATAGGCAACTCATTTCTGGCCAACTTCACAGTAAACGGATGGTTTACATACTTTTCCCATGACGGGGCTACCTTTGGATGCGATTTCAAGTAGTCCAAAAAGTGACCCTTTGAAAACGGTCTTATGGCAATGTTGTGTAGATGGTTGATCGGCCCGTTCCCTTTGCCTAGTTCATGAGAAGTATGAATAGCCTGATTGACATACCTAATAGAATTTTCTACTGCATCTTCGAGATTCTGACCCTGTGCCAAATTGGACGCAATGGAAGAAGCCAAAGTACAGCCAGTTCCATGAGTATTCTCCGAGTGTATATACTCATTTTCAAATACTCTGAACCTGCCATTATAATACAAAACATCAACAGTTAACGTTGGATGATCCAAATCCACAATATAGTTCTGATTGAATGGCGCATGTCCTCCTTTAACAAGAGCAGCGTGACAGCCAGCCGTGTCAACCAAGAATTTGGCCAAAATTTTCAAATCTTCCAGGTTGGAAACAACATATTCATTCCCCGTAAGACGTGTATACGCAGTCTTAGCCTCGATCAGATTGGGTGTGATGACAGTGGCCATAGGAAACAATTTGCCAAGATAGCCATCAATTCCATCTTCCCCAATGAGAGCAGCCCCTGAGGTTGTGACCATTACTGGGTCCACAACAAGCTTTGCTTTACCTTTAAGTGACTTCAGCTTTTGTACAATGGTGTCGATGGTTTTGCTACTGGTGAGCATACCAGTCTTAATTGCGTCAACGCCAATATCAGAAAACACCGCATCCAAACAATTTTCAATCATGGATTGATCCCCAACAGGATATATTTGCTTCACTCCCTGTGTGTTCTGTGCGGTCAGGCCAGTGATACAAGTCATCCCGTAGCACCCATGGGTGGTGAAAGTTTTGAGATCTGCCTCGATACCAGCGCCGCCAGAGCTGTCAGATCCTATGTACAAAAATTGTCAGCTTGTCCACGTAGTTAGTAAAACTAAATCTTACCTGCAATGGTCAATACCCTTGGAACGCTTGCCATTGTTGTTTAAATGTTCTGAGCAAACGAGATAAATCCGGTTGACTACCGGCATTGCACCGATTTCGAGCCATACATGCGCGCTGGCCCCAAGGCTGAATAAGCATCGATATCTGATCAAACGTAAGCACGCCAACTAGCTATGAGTCAGTAAAGGAATTTGACCACGCTTGTTTGAGTTTTTTTTTTTGTCAAGTCGTAGAAATACAGTAATTAACAGAGTACCTATGAAGCAGGGAACCCACCAGTTGAGTAGACAAAAATCAGGGACTAAACCTTCCCTAATAGCGACTTGTGGATGTTGATCAAGTGTTATGAGGGCGGACACGTTCGCTCGGTGTGGTATGCCTCGTAAATGGCCTAATTGCTCGAACCCCAAGGATGTGTATAGTCGTACTTTGTTGTAATATTGTGCTATTCGCAAAACTTACAGAAATTTTGATGGCGTGCGCATTTTATAATATAAAAAATAAATAGATAAACAAATAAAATCTCTAACTCTAGTACGTGAGCCAGTGTGACGAATGAACGAAGATCTACTAATAACTTCATTGTGTATCTCGGATATAAAATTAAAAAAAATATAAAATTTGCAGTCTATACACTTTTTCCCTATTTTTTCTTTTCGCCTTTTTTTCATTTCTGTTTTGACCTCATTTTTTATTTTTTATCTTTTTCGCTACTTTGGTATCGATGCTCATATACTGTCTTGATTTTTGATATTGCTGTTTCAGTGTGTGTGATAAGCTTCTGCAGAATCCTTCTTTCATTCTGTATTTCCAATCACTACTGCTGATGTCTGGCTGCTATTCCGACCCTCCGGTGAACGCAATTCTTCCACGCCCTCTGGAGAGGGTAGGTTCTCAACTGTGTAACAGACTTACACTTTTACCGGTTCTCAACAAGATCCCAATCTGCTTTTCCAACTTCGATGAAATTAATTTCATTTGAAGATGTGAACGATATAACTCCGTTAAATATTGATCCAGTCAACATACCAAATGCCTTTAGACTTGGCGATGCTGCAACCGATTTTGCAGTAAGTTATTCTCTAGATTTTACCTGATCCCCTATATCGAATTTTTACTTCATCTCAGGATTTGACTCTATTTGCTAAACTACAGGCTTTATCTTACAGGTATTTTCGAGTTCTTACTTTCTTTGAAAAAAATACTCAAAGATTTGGCCACTGTAAATGCGTCTATCATCAAGAGTTCTTATTTCTATTATAGTGAAAAATTAACACTTATAACGAAGGAATGAGTAGAATGAAACCTTCGGAAAAAGCTAGTCCTCTACAATAATTGGGTCGTGCCCTTAAGTCTCTTTAGAATAATCATAGGGATATGATGTATTCGATACCTAGTGTTGACACATAATTCCGCCTGACTGATTGTTGCACGAAAGTCACGATTGACTCATCTCCAAAATCACCAACCACAGAATTGAACCGACTGGAAATACTTCTTACCGCTTTAGGACGGGCCGCTTTTCACTCAGCATTGAAGAGTCAATTGTCTTCCGGAACTTCAATTCCACTTCTTACCGTCTTACAATCAGTTGGAGTGCCAGTTGCTCCAATTGGCTCAACTGAAAACCATAGCCCCTGGTAATATTATTGGATACACTGATAGAACTGAAACGTTCAACTCTAGCTTGGGCATCTCTTTTATTCCTTTATGGATCCGTCATGGGTCATAAATAACGGAAACACCGCACCCATCACGGGTATTCAACACACCTTTCCGGGTCAATGCTCACCCACATACGTGAAAGGAGGAAAATGTGAATAGTGAGGCAATCAAGAAAAGTATACCTATTTAATTCCTGTCAACGATGATAACAGGTTAATGGTTGCACCTATTGCAAAAAACCAATTGGGAATTGTGTCTGCTGAAAACGCCCCGAACAAAAAGCCATGAGTCCCTGGTAGGTTGGGGTGCGCAATTCTTGAAACTTCCCGTATTTTAACTTATACCGGCTTTCTTCTATACCTGACAGGACCGAAGCAAAGAGCTCAATCGATAATCTAGGTATGCCAATCAACAGTTATATGCATATTAGAATCAATGGTTCCCTATTAACTAACCTATTACATGCTCTTTCTTCCTCAATGTTCAGTGTGCCCAGTAATTTTTTTTTTTTTTTTTTTTTTTTTTTTTTTTTTTTTTTTTTTTTTTTTTTTTTTTTTTTTTTTTTTTTTTTTTTTTTTTTTTTTTTTGGCGATCTGTATGGGATGTCCGTGATTATTATCACGGAGGTGATGGGGCGGCCGCAAAACCAAAGCTGAAGTTCCACCAAAACATGACTACTGTGCTATCGGGAAAAGCTAGAAGCGGCGCGTCGACTATCGTCGGGTTGCTGACATGTCAGAGGGAGCCATACTTGAGGTCATTAAAGACTCAAGTAGTTGGTTGTGAAAAGGTGCTGGACAAGAAGAAGAAGGAAGTAGTCGGATATGAGGTAGAGTTGAAGGATACCGTCTTATTCCCCGAAGGTGGCGGACAACCATATGATACAGGTTTAATCCGATCCTACGATGAGAACGTAACAGTCAGCAATGTGCAACGGGACGGGCTGACTGCTGTACATATCACGGACAAGCCGGTGGAACCTGGTGCGGAGGTGACCGTAGAGTTGGACTGGAGCAGACGTTATGATCATATGCAACAGCACACAGGTCAACATCTGTTGAGTGCAGTTTTGGACACCAAGAGCATCGAGACATTGGGCTGGAATCTAGGCCCAAAATTCTGCTATATCGAGCTTCCACGGAAGCTCAGCTCCGAGGAAGTGGCACAAGTACAGGAGGAGGTAAATGAGAAAATCAAAGAACACATTGCCATCCAAGTCGAGTTGAACAAGGAAGTTGACCACAAGGTCCCCGATAACTACGACCTCGACAAGGGGGTCGTCCGAGTCATTCATATTGGCAACTTAGACTCAAATCCATGCTGCGGAACGCACCTGAAGAACACAGCAGAGATCAGCAGCATTTCCCTATTGCACAGTGTTGGGATTCGAGGAACAAATTCGAGATTATTCTTCCTTGCTGGAGATAGGGTATATAAATACGCTTCCGAGGCGCATGAGATCATTAGAAAAGCTGGTGCAGCGCTATCCTGTCAATCGGAAGATATTGAAGACAAGGTCAATCGTCAAAATCAGACATTGAAAGAACTTTATTCCAAGGAAAGGTTTTGGTCTCAACAGGTAGCCAAGTATGAGGCTGTTGACTTGAAGCGTTCCCTCGAAAAAAACAAGTTTGCTGTCCTTCACAAGCCGGATGTTACAATGGACTATCTTAAGAGCATTGAGAGGGAATTGGGTAAGCTTGAATCAGGCGCAGGAACCTATGTCTTGATATGCGGACAAGGAAAACAAGGGGGTGCAATTGTGGCGACTGGTGACGAGATTGACAGCTGTGTGGAGAAGATTAAGTCCGCTGTTCCGAACGTTAAAGGCGGCGGCAAAGGCAAATGGCAGGGTAAAGTTTCTGCCTGGGAAAAGGGCTCACTAGAGTCCCTTATGAAGAGTTTAGAAATCTGAGCTTATAGATGAATACATTTTAGGATTCTTTTAACTAGTCCAGTTCTGCGTGGACTCCTGAGGTCTTGCTCTCTATGGAAGAGGCTGCCTTACATTCGGACGGTTTAGGGGAATAGGTTCATTGCTGTCATTACATATATAAATAATACTTTAATTTTTTAAATCAGGCCCTTGAAACGCCATCGCCATCTAAAGGTCTTGCGTACGGTGGCATACCATTGTAATCCTTGCTCCATTACGTAGTACGGATCAATGTCCTGGCCATATGGATCGATTCGAACCACGCTAGATGAGTTAGACGTGATAAATGGGGTCGAGCGAATGCATCCCTCGCAGGCAAATGAGGTATTGCGTTTAATAAAGAATCGCTGAACTTTCAACTCCTGTAAGCATCCAACACATGGCCACGATGTGGTATGTGCTGGATCTACTACGTTTGCCTCCTCCTTAGTTGTTTCTCGGTTGTCGGGAATATAGTCTTCAACCATGCATATCGATTCACTGTCGCTCCCGAAATTAGGCGGTTGGAACGAGGTCAGATGAGAGTTATCCAGAGCATCGAGTTTAGATTTTTGTTTCCGAATCGTTCGCTTCGATTTGGACTTCCGTAGGCGTGGGAAGGATCCTGGGGACACTACCCTTTTGCCAATTGCACTGTCCTTCACAGAGTCCAGAGAGAACTTGGGTTTGATTGTGTTGGCAGATCCACCCCCTGATCCTATTCGAAGCCGTTTGTTGATAGTTGGCGTACGTATAAATTCTCCAGGACTCATTTTACATGTGTGGTACGAGTTATATTTTTTTTTAAAAAATAAAATAGGCGAGGCACGTAATATGAAGTTAGCTCAGCTAAGGGGGGAGAAAGAAGAGAACAAAATCGATTATATCCGATTTCCTCAATTTTAATCCTGAGAAAGAAAAGAAAAGAAAATAGATCCCCTAGAATTCTTTGTCAATTTCCTTTTTGAGTTGTTGTGTTTCTCCCCGGGTTATGTAAGCAAAACACATTCATCACCCGGATTGTCCGTATGAGGAACGTTGTTTGTAGACGAACGATTAAAGATAGTACTCTGAGTCACATTAATATCACTGCTATAGTAACGTTGGTGCTATTGAGCCGGACGAGTCCAACGCCTTTTAACTGTACACGATAAAGCTATAAAAATGACTAGTGAACCGTTGTCGCAGTTTATCCCCCGGCCCCCCTGAAATTCTAGGTCACGTGCCCAGTTATTTCGCTTGCTTGCGGTGCAGATGAAGAAAAATAAAATTGTATAAGCTAACTGGATTGACAACGGTCTCTTTAGCTCATTATAGCTTTCAGTACAGTTTAAAAGAAGTTCTATTTGTTAGTGATTTTTGTTACCCTAGTACTATAAATACAAACATCACGTGACGTTCTCCTCCCACGCGTCTACCTTTGGTATGCAGCATAAACAAACTTAAAAAGGGCTGATAACACCTGAGACTTCGTTATCATTTTTTTTTTTTTTGTTTGTTTGTTTTGCGTACAATGGCGTCTCTCAGCGAACTGTGTAAAGACAACTACACTTCTGTCTCTCGAGCAGTGCAGGATTCCTGGAACGAAATTGACGGAGGAACCGGCTACATCGATATATCACAATTCCTGGACTTGGTGGGACGCATTTCACAGAAAGTCGGCAAAACACGAAATGACCTTTTCACTCAAAGCGATATAGAAACCTATGAAAAGTTTAGAAACGAAAACAATGGGGTTAAGATCTTTAGGGATGAATTTGAAGGGCTGTTCCGAAGTCTTGCTGGGTGCGAACTGAACACGCAAATTCTTAGTAATAGCAGCATCAATGATGACCAAGATAATGAAAGCGATGCGTCTATAAGTCAGGCCATGCAATTGCCAATAGATACGTCAACTCCGCTACGCAAAAATGCAAACTTAAGCGTAACATCTTCTATAGCACGTACAAGGCCTGTTTTGGAAGAAATCCATCCAAATAACCTAAACACCACGCGTGCAGAAAACACAACCAAGCTGCATCATCGTTTGAACGATCAAGAAAATCAAATACTGGAATACGAGGAACGGATAGCAAAAATGGAGAATGAGAAAGCAGGCCTTTATAACCAGATCAAACAGTTCAAAAATCAATTGAGAGAATTGCAGCTTGCCGATTCACAGAAAGATGTTCACATCAGAGCAATTGAGTCTGACCTTCAATCCACATGTCAGCGGCTAGAACGTAAGTCTCCACCACGAGTGGTGTACCCGAAGTCGAACGAACTTCACTTGACCATATCCGATCTTCATGGCAAAGTAGCTGAACTGGAGCGTGAAAAGGCCGAGATAAGGCGATCGGCAGATGAGATGATGGAGCAAATGGCTCGCCAACAAAAGCAGGTGTTTAAAGAGTTGGAACAGGAATCTGCTCAAAAGACACAGGCAGATATTGAAATGTCTGAATTTCCGCCGTCAACTCTTGCTCAAAAGCTACATGTAGCCTTGGATCAGCAACGACGGTTGCTCTCGCAGTTCTCAGATGAAGGCACTTCCGGCGAAGTTAACTATTTATTTATCGGTGTTACGCTAATCGTTGCAGTACTAATCAGAACAATCGTCCTTTCTCCTTCTTCTCCCTGGTGGATGGGCACACAATTTGAAAGCTCTGGTGCTGCGCTTGATGCGTGGCTCAAAAGCTTAGATGCCAATGATATATACCCAAGCTGAAAGATATAATAAAAATAAGACATGTATTATACAAGGCGATTAATCTATTATTACACATTCATTCGTAATAGCAGGGCGAACCATACAAAGTTCGTTAACATCCACATCTTCGTCCTCGGCATAAATCCACTCGAGACAATCTCGAAAGACTTCTCGAGAAACCTCCATCTCAATAAGCCATTCGGCTTCCTTCATCCTCAACTCAAACAACTCACAGCCTTCAATCAACGGAGTTCTACCCATGCGTTCTCTATACCGCTTAAACTTGACGATCGGACGCATCTCAGAGATGTTGGTACAGCCACGTAATTCGAGAACCGAAAGGCTCGGAGTATGTTTGAGAATCCGTGGAACGGACTTGTTGGTTAGTAATTTACAGTTATTAAGGGAGAGACGTTCAAGGGCTTTTCCTCTATAAACGGCAAAATCCCAAATGGTACGGTCTTCAACTGCAGTTCCGGCCACCCCTAGAGTCTTGATTTGAGTTCGGCGAGCAATGTGCTTAAGCCCTCTATGAGTAATTAACTCTCCACATTGGGTTCGACCTACGTTCAGAAGCCGAAGGTTCCGGCAGTACTTTGCAAGAAACTTGAGGCCCTTGTCGCTGACTTTCTCGCATGCTCGAAGGTCCAAATGTTCCAATGCTGGACAACATTCAGCGATGAGTGCGACAGATTTGTCGTCAACTCGGCTAGAGCCAGGCAACACAATTTTGGTCATCCTTCCGCCTTTCAGAAGAGACCTCGTTGGAGCAATCTTGGGACAAGTATACAATTCCAGCCATTCCAGAGCCCCTCCGAGATGGTCGAGATTATGCAAGTCTGCCTGCTGGACGTTGGATAACTTGTGCAGCACAAAAATGGTAGGCCGTGAATTGTCAACAGGCTTTCCATCAGTGATAAAGTTCTTCCAGCTAACCTCGTCCTTGAAGTGGAGTTGTTTATACAACAGCCTTACAGCAACTGAATACCAGAACTTGTTCACAAACAAACAAGAATAGAGACCAGCCCCGGAAGGTTTTAACGGGGTTGTAGTAGGTGGGAGATCCTTTATTCTACTTTCAGATTGAGACCTGTGCCACTCCTGGCGAGTTTGCGATGTATCTCCATGAACCAACAAGGCATGCTGAAGAGACATTGGCTTCCTGCGCTTCGGCGCTGTCTCATGGGGTATGCTATTAAAGCTGTCGACATAGCCCAGGATCGCATCAAGAATTTCTGGAACTTGTAAAGCTCGATGGCAGAATTCTGGATCATCAAGGGGAGTGTTATTTTTTGCCAGGGTTAAGTCTTCCAAAGATTGGTTGATAGTGGAAAAACCATCCTCTTCTGCATTATGGTCCAGTATTACCCCTTCTTCCTTTAAGAAATTGTTCAAAAACGGAACCTTTTGGGCGAATCTATGATACACCTTTCCCTTGTCGGATATCTCCTCATTATCCTTCTTGCCTTTCAACAACAAATTCTGAGGAACAGAGATGCTTCTGGTGATGGCACTATGATGACTGTGACGATATCCCTTGTTATACTTCTCCATCATCATCATCATCACCACCACAATGTAAATGTGCTTTTATGTCAGCGGGTGGAACTAACAAAAAAAAAAAGAATGAGAGTAATGAAAGGCTATAAGTTGGTTTAAAAAGGCTGCGTTCAATCACCAGTCGCTTGAATTTTTTTTCTCGTTTGATCCGCACTAACAAAGCAAGCAGAAAAAAAGAAAAATAAAAAAAAAAAAAAAAAAAAGAAAGGCGGGATATGGTATCACACACTACACATCTGTGCCTCTCCTCGCTTATGTGAAAGGCTGGCCCCTACAGTTACAAGGAAAGGTAAAAAAAATCCTGATGGCTGGTTCAAGTGTGAATGCAGGAGGTAATAGTGTCAGCCGCACAGATTATTATGGTACCAAATCAATGGAAACAAGAGGGAATAAATGGCTGACTGCCATATGGAAGTGGAGATTGTAGGGCTGCACTGGATGATACGGATTTTCACTCTCGTCTAATTCCGAAATAACGGCTTAAGCTTTAGACTAAAGCTGTTTGCATTTTAGCAGTGGCAGTGGCAGTGGTGGTGGTGGTGCACGGCTGTCAAGCTTTAAGCGCGCGGATAAGGTCCATATGCAAGCGCACACGCAGATGTGGAATAGCTATGCAGAGTATACGCTACGGGTTTCGCTAAATTAATATGCATATGCATAAGCATGCTAAATTAGCTACTGTACATATGATACGAAGTGACACGTTTTATGCATGCTGGAGGTCGGTGCTGTGGTTATTAGTATAATATTTTGGAGGGATAGAATACGGAATTAAGAAACAGGATTTGGAAGACCTTGATAAATACATCAAGATATTTATTTCAGTGTGAGAATTTTTGTAGATTTCCCGAAAAAAAAAAAAAAAAAAAAAAAA
>JAJLUR010000299.1:0-13313 GCA_030674225.1 Blastobotrys terrestris
AACCGCTGCCTGATCCGAACAAACGTCCCACAGGCCGTCCGAAGCCAGAATCATAAACTCATCCTTCTCTTCGTCCAAGATGCTTTCGGTGGTATACGGCTTTGAGCACACGTGGGGCTTGAAGTAAGCGTCCCCTAGGGCCCTAGTGACCGCCAGAATGCCATTGACCCGGTTGCTTAACACAATTCCGCCTTCAGATTCTACCCGCTCGCATTCCGTCAGGTCGTGACAATTGTGGTCGTGGCTGACCCTCTCAGCCACCCCATCATGACAAATAACCATCCGGGTATCGCCCACATTGGCCGTGTAGAGATAGCGGCAGGGCTTGGGGAGCTTGACCGTTTTGAGATACGCAATTGCGGCCGTGGTGCCCGAATGGTCAGTGCCCACCATCTTCCCAATCAGCTTGTCCGCAGTCTCGAACGTGCTCGCCAGAATGGCTGCAATCTGCCATTTGGACTCATTCTTCTGGATGTTCTGGTTGAGCAATTGGTGGAATCGTTGTGAACACCATCGTGCACTCTGCTTACCTCCGTGGCCATCAAACAGCCCAAAA
This sequence comes from Blastobotrys terrestris, assembly GCA_030674225.1. Taxonomy (NCBI): domain Eukaryota; kingdom Fungi; phylum Ascomycota; class Dipodascomycetes; order Dipodascales; family Trichomonascaceae; genus Blastobotrys; species Blastobotrys terrestris. The sequence goes on from JAJLUR010000299.1 coordinate 557, forward strand.
TAGCCCTCCCCCTTGCGTCCCATGTAATTGAGCTCACAGTAATGGGCATCCTCCATATTCTTGCGGTACTTTTTATTCCGCGTGGCAAACGTGCCCACGTTCAAGTATAAGCCCATAGAAAACACAACACACTGACCGTGTTGTGGTTGTATAAACAAAACAATAGCCCTCTTTTAAGGTTTCGCGCAAATGCTCCTTCTACTGGGGACAGACGACCTCGCCCAGGCCACATTAGAAGGGGGATTTGCGTCAGTTGCCGGCAGTGCAATAGCAACGACACGATGCCAGGTGTCATAGGCAAGCCCAGAGGACAACCCGGCCGAGTACAAAAATAAGAGTAACAAATATAAAAGACACCTGTGGTGTCGTTTCAGTTGTTACACTGAAAAGAACAGATACTACACTTGATCTAAGCCAAAAGGCAAAGAGATTTGAGGAAAGAAAATTTTTGGTGGGGTCCCGGGGCCTTTTATAGTCGAGAATTTCGCCACCCACAGAGCCCTAAAGGAGGGGTTACTGTTTTAGGAAATTAGGGCTGAATGTCGATCTTTCCCGCACACCCTGACAATTTGTTGTGTAGTGGGTGACATGTGTTTAACTGATAAGATAATGGTCGAGGACAGTATAACGTTCGTTATTTTGCGGGAGACTTATGAACTGCAGTTCTAGTAAAGACCTCTGTGGTATTTTCTTGGATGAATTGTAAATGGGTCCATTTGTATATCACGTAATTGGTTTCTGCAATGTGTATACTTCGTATGTAATATAGAGTGACGTTCAGCAGGCAATCCGTCATTTATCTGTGTATTTATAGTGATATACAGGTGGGTGGTTTCCTTTTTTGTTGTTGCTGTTGTTGTTGTTTTATTCTTCATTAAAGAGGGATTGTGTATGCATATCATCATATATATGTGGGACGCAGAAGAATCATATATGCCCAGATGCATATATGAAGTGAAACCAATATACTGTGTGTGTGTGTGTCTATGCATATGCATATTCCAGTTGTCTCCACTGTTATGCATAAAACAACTCTTCCTGGCCTCGGTCACCCCAGCTACTATGTAAGATTTCTACACTCACTCTTCAAATCTATGGTAGCATGCCACATCCACATGAGATGAACAGACTCAGTTCCATACAAATCAATGAATATGCATACGAAAGGGCAGGACTACAACCGACTAGTGCTTTTGCTTCTTTTCTAGAAAAGAAGGCCGCCCGCAGGGCAAAACGTTGGGAAGTGTGACATATAATCTATAAACTATATTCTAACCGACGATTTTACACCGATAGTGATACTTTCCAGAACCAACCTTGTGGACTTCGCCATCTGGGAGCTCAATCGTGGCCGAAGCATTTGCTGGGATTTCCACATCAAGCAGGAACATATTGTCTTCAATTTTCCAGCTGGAAGCCGTCTTACCAAACATGGACACATGAGCTGTAGAGGCATGCGTGATATCACCTCCGAGAATGGGCTTGATTAAAACGTGTTTCCATCCGGGGGAAAGGGACTGCAGCCCACCAATTGCACGGTGCATCCAACTGGCAACCGCACCAAAGGCATAGTGGTTGAATGAGGTCATTTCGCCAGGGTTGATCTTTCCATTGGGCAAAACACTATCCCATCGTTCCCAAGTAGTGGTGGCGCCCATAGAGACGGGGTAAAGCCAGGATGGGTTCTGATCATTCAGAAGCATCTTGTAGGCCAAGTCGGTGTGGCCAGTTTTGACAAGAGCGTCACAAATGATTGGCGTGCCCATAAACCCAGTTCCAATCTTGTACTGATCCGTCTTCACAATCTTTTCGAGCAAGTCTCCAGCCATTTTCAACCGTTCTGGACTGATTTCTTTCCAAAGGGAGCCCTTTTCTCCGTCCAACAAACGGAACATGACTGTCATCGCGTATGCCGTTTGCGATTGACTAATCACACGCCCAGAGCGTGTAATATACTCGTATTCAAACTTCTGGCGCAAGGTACGCACCTCGTTTGAATACTTGGCTGCATCTGCGTCATACCCAAGGAGAGCTGCTATTTTGGCAACAAGCTCTGTGGAATGGATAAGATACGCATTGGCAGCCATGAATTCATCAGTTTTGCTCTTTCCGGGGTTTTCTGGCGGAGCATCAGGGTCCAACCAGTCCCCGAGCTGAAGGTTACTAGGATCCCAGAATTGGCCATTTGAATCTCGCGGCAGCTGCTTCAGCCAGTCTGTCATGCTAGCATATTGGGACCGTAAAATCTCCAAATCACCGGTTTGTTGATAGACGTGCCATGGAACAATGACAGTGGCATCTTGCCATCCAGCAATGGGCCTTTCGTGTTTACCTAGCGACCAGAAGTTGTCATACTTGAACAACGGACTTGGACAGACAATAGGCGGCATGTCAAAATCTTTCTGCTCGTCTGCCAAATCGATTAGCCAGTTCTTCAACAATCCCTGACAATGGTACAAATAGTTCGCTGTGGGAGCAAACAATTGGATGTCGCCGGTCCATCCTAATCGTTCGTCTCGTTGTGGACAGTCGGTTGGAACTGAAGTAAAATTGCTTCGCATACTCCAACAAACGTTTTCATGCAATCTGTTTAGTTGTTTATGGGAACAGTCAAACCAGCCAGTTTTCTCGAAGTCGCTGTTATATACCCATCCCTCCAGCGAATCCAGTGTGAGTTGCTCGCTGGGCCAGTTGTCAACCTGCACGTAGCGGAAGCCATGGTAGGTGAAGCGTGGGGTCCATTCTTCACCATCAGAAGAGCCCCTGAAGACGTAATGATCGATGCTATCGGCACCACGTAAGGGTCGTCTCCCGAGCTCACCGTCTTCCATGACCTCAGCATGGGAAATCGTCACCTTGTGACCTTTGTCCGCTTTTGTTCTGTTCACGTGGACTACCCCACTGAAATTTTGCCCAAAGTCCACAATTGTCTTGCCTGAATCAGATTGAAATATCTTTTGTGGCCTCAGCTTCTCTGTACATCTAATTGGAGGTGCCAATGGGGGTGCTAGGGCAACGTCAACGGGGTAAGATTTGACGCTATTCCAGTTGCCCTCATTACCAACAGCAGAAGACCAACCATCGATTTCCTGAGTGGCATCATAAGTCTCTCCTTTGTACAGGCCTGAAGATATTACTGGTCCGTCAGTCCAGGTCCACGAGTCATCCGTAGAAACAATTTCAACAGCTCCATCGGTATATGTGAGCTCAAGTTGTGCAAGAGCCATATTTACAGCACCATAGACGTTTGTTGTTCCGCCATCAAAACCAAGTTCACCTGAGAACCAGCCATCTGCCAACCGAATACCAATTGTATTGTTCGCTTCTATGGCCAGCATGTTCTCAACACAATCGGTTCGTTGAATAATTCGATGAGTGTAAGATGTCCAACCAGGACTCAGGATATCCTGCCCAACTTTGCAACCATTGATTTCTACTTCATAGGTCCCTCTTGCCGAGCTATACAACCGTGCTTTTGCAATGGGTTTTTTAACGTTAAAGTGTTTTCTGAAAAGAACTTCACGCATTGTTTTTTCCTTGTAGTCTGCGGAAATAAACTTAGCAACGAAGTCAGAACTTTTCAATAAAGCTGTCTCGACAATTACAGGATTACTCCAGTCAGACCACGCGCTTTCGCCTTCTCCCTGGACACGGACTCTTACACTGACTCTAGCCCGGGATTCTAGAGGCGTAGACGGCCATTCAACAAAAGTAGATTGATCTGACTCCATAATGTTACGATAAAGCTGATTATTCAGCTCATCGCTAATTTGAAGCTCATATCTCTTTTGCACCCACCCCTTAGCGTCTCCAGCATCAATCCTCCAAGAAAGTCGAGGAGTCGACTCTCCAATTCCAATCGCCCCGTTTCTTTGATGATTTTCAACAAGGATATCTGTTACACGTAACATTTGTGACTGTAAAAGATGTGAAGTTGTTAAAAACTATCAATCGAGAGCCTCTTTTAAATCCGACACTTCGGGGCAAAGCTCTTCCGGGCGGAGAAAAAAAATAAGCGACATTCTGTCAGACCCTGTGCCACTTGTGGGCCGTTAACCAATAGCCGATCGCACTGGGGAAAGGATTGCGGGGTATCATATACCGATACGGTACCCACAACGAAGAAGCTGATTAATATTCAACTCAACTCAAGGTCACCGGCAGTCAGTTATACTTCTTGACAATGACTAGGAAACATGTAAATATATTACGGACACCATGAGCGCTTTCTGGACAACTCTTATCGTCTGTCTTTCGTGTTAAAAATCAGGTTTACAAGATAAAGAACTCGAACAACAACAACTTTCGGACTATCATTGCAGCGGAAAAAAAGAGACTTAACTTCCCCACCCCAACTGAGAGATCTCCGTTGGACAGTATATAGATCTATATATATGACCATACCCTGCAGTATGTATTTGTGTAGAGGAAAAAAAAGCAAAATGGGTCAGGTTGAACAACACATTCCCAAACAGGTGGAGGATGATACCGGAGAGATACATGGTCGAGCAATCCAACAGCAGGAGCATAACAGAACATACTGGCAGACAATTCGGAAGGATCCCAAGTTGCTTGGATGGATTGGATTAATGCTGTGGGTTCTAATCATCCGGGGATTTGAGAATCAGGCGTCAGGAACTTTACTTAGTGTTACCCAGTTCAAGAAAAGATTCGGCGTGAGCCAAAACGGAGAGTATTTTATTGCAACAAATTGGCAATCTGCCATTAATGGTGGACCACAAGCAGCAGGTATGGTCGGTTCATGGTTTGGGTCAATGTTAGCAGACCGGTTCGGGTTCAAATTGATCCTTATTCTCGTCTCTCTGCTTAACATTGTATCTATTGGGATAGAATTTGCATCTATCTCTATTGGAATGTTTTTTGCAGGGAAAATGGTAAATTTTGTGGCTATCGGCGCTATGATGAATCTGTGCACCAGTTATGTGGCCGATATTTCTCCGCTGGCGATTCGAGCATCGGTGATTGGATTCTGCAACCTTTCTCAGTGTATCGGCCCACTCATTTGCGCAATAATGGTAAACTCTGTAGGAAGCTGGACTAGTGATTGGTCCTGGAAATCGCTTGTTTGTACCCAATGGGGATTCGCAGCTGTCGGGTTCGTCTTTCAAATCTTCATGCCGGAATCCCCAGTGTATCTGGTAAAGATTGGAAAGATTGATAGTGCCCGCAAGTCATTAACGCGAATGTACACAGAAGAATCAGATGCAGAAGGCCATTTGGAGCGTATTAATATAACCCTAGCAGAAGCTGAAACCTCAAAGGACAATGGCTCCTTTGTCCAATGTTTCAAGGGCACTAATTTGCGACGCACCCTTATTGCGATGATCGTATTTGCTGCACAACCGATGTCTGGTCTCGGATTTGTGAACACTTACGGGCCATTAATGTACCAATATATGGGAGTCACGGACCAGAAATCCTTTGCGATTCAGATAGGATCACAAGTGCTTTCAATTTCTGGATCAATTTTCTGCTTCTTCGTGTCAGATTTTATTGGACGTAGACCAATGTTTCTAGGGGGGTGTATTGGAATCTGCGTTTTGCTTCTCTGCATGGCAATTGCAGGGTGTTTCCCCGAGATACAATCTGCCTCTACTGCTGCAGTCGGATTCCTAACCATGTACAACTTTTTCTTCAACGCAGGGGTTGGCGCAATAGCCTATACCATTGCAGGGGAAATTCCTACTTCAGTGTTGAGAAGCAAAACTCTTGCTCTGGCAATGTGTATTGAGGCAGCCGTAAATACAATGTGGACGTTTGTTTGTCCGTACATCATCAACCCTGGTTACGGCAACCTACGTGCTAAAGTTGGGTTCATATTTGGTGCTTTCATGTTCTGTTGGATCGGACTAGCCTTTTTTTATGTCCCTGAAACTCGCCGTCGAACTTACGAGGAGCTTGATGAAATGTTTATTAACCATGTGCCCACCCGACAGTTCCGCAAGTATATTACTGAAGCGGAGCGACGGGCAGCTGAATCTTACAACCTTGAAGAAAAAACACGAGAGTACGAGCATGTTGAAAATGTTTAAGAACGTATGTATAGCTAACTATTATAATACAGTTTTTTTTGTTCATCATCACTACAGGACCGCATCTCAACTAGAAAACGGCTGGAAAATTGCTAGGTAGCAGAAAAAGTGTTAGCATTGGGGGGTATCCTATATAATAATAATCATTACTACTACGAATTAAAAAGTTTTATCTAATCATCATTGCCTTGCCCATTTCCTTCCCAGCAGCGAGAGTGGAACTGGAAACTTTCTTGGTAACGCCTTCAAAAATCTTCCAGAACTTGAGGTTTTCATCAGAAGCGCAAGTAGCCAGAGTTTGGCCATCCGGAGATAGAGCGGAATGAAGGACACGAGAATCATGGGCAACAATGTCAACATTCTTTTGAAGGGTTGGATATGACCAGATGGAAAGATGATTATCAGGGAACCCGTGGCTAGACACGATTTCCTTGTAGTTGGAACTCCACTTGAGAGAGGTAACTTGGGAGCCAGTGTCAATTGAATTGACTCTGGCACCTGTAGTGGAGTTCCAGAAATGAATGTGCTTGTCTTGGGACCCACCTCCAGTAGATAGCAAATTCAGTTGCCATGGACACCAAGAGAGAGCCTTGACAGCGGCCTTGTGGTTGGATTTGGAGAACTTTGGCGTGGAAGATCTTGCGTCCCAAATGTTCACGATGTTATCGTTACCACCAGAAGCAAGTTGAGAGCCATCAGCTCTCCATTCCAGACCACAGACTTCAGCAGCATGGTTGTTGAATTCAGAAACCTTGTGGTCAGCAATTCTAACGTCATGGTTCCAGATGGAACCGTCCCGACAACCAGAAGAAAGAATGTGCTTATCCCAGGACATGACACCGACACGGGCAGAATGACCGCCCATAGAACGTAACTTGGATTGCTCTTCAACATCCCAAATTTGAATGTCGCCATCTGAAAAACCAATAGACAAATAAGCACCGTCACCAGACCACTTGATGCCAGAGATATACGAGGAATTTTGAGCGTCCATCAGGTTTGCCACTGTACCAGTGTTTGCATTCCAAATGTAGACACTTTGTTCCAAGGCAATTGCGACTTGGTTACCACAGGACCAGTCTAACAAGTTAAGGTAGTAGTCATCCACGATTCCTGGAGCGTCCAGCACTCTTTCAGGCGCGGTAGGAACTTTCCGTCGCAATTGTGCGTTAACTGCTGGCTTTAGTGGTCGATTGTACTGAGAACGGAGGTCGATTGGTTTGGAAGATTGTGGAGCAGCAGGTTGAAATTCCAAGATTCTTGTGTTCAAAGCCAATCCGCAAGCTTCGGCGACAGAGTTCTGGTAAGATGCATTGTTGTTAGTAGAAGGGTTTGTGGCATCGCTTTCCAATTTGGACTTTGCAGTGTGTGAGCTTTGTCTGTTTGGAATGAAACGATCCGCTTGGGCGGTGGCCCGCATCGCCCTGTCCTTCTTTTGGACCTTACCAGGAGTGTTATTCACGGTGGAGGCTCCAGAGCCGACGAGAGCATAGTCTGAAACTCCGACTTCATTTCGCAGAGGGGAGGATGAAGAGCTCTTGCCAATAACCTTAGGGATGTATGGCGAACTCTTCTTTGGAGTAGCAACTTGAAAGTGGTTAGACATTGTGTCTTGCAAGTTCATATTGGACTTTTCAAGACGTGGCTGTCTAGGGGCAGAAGGAGAGTCGAAGAAGAGAGTTCTTCGAGTAGGTCTAACAGGTGTGCTAATGCTCATTTTTTTTTTTTTTGTTTTTTTTTTTCTTTGTATCTTGACCAGCAAGTGGAATGTCTATAGTAAAATATTACAAATGGTGAAAAGGTACCAGCCCTTGAAAGAAAGATAAATGCGAAATGAAGAAAAAAGTGAAGTGAATATGAAGAAATTAAGTAGAAGCGGATACTCTCTCTCTATTTATATTAGTTACTTTGGTGCGCCTCGCCGCAATTCACCATGTTTATATACTTCCCAATTAGGCAGGTTAAATTAACGCGTCACGAACGCCGCGTCGCGACTCGCGTGGCTTTACCACTAAAAAAAAAATTCTGACGATTCGTACCGAAAGATAGGTTAGCATAGCAACTGTAATCGGGCTCAGGAATATACGTAGGGATGATTGTGTGTCTTTTGAGGGCCTGGTTTTGTGAGCTAAAAAGGAATTGTTGGTGTGCACGCATTTTGAAAATTTGAGTAAGTTTCAAAAAATGCATCGGGAACCAGGATAGCGGTCGCCGGCCGATATTGATTGACTCGACTCTACCAGGGCAGTACGTAGGGGGAATTGGAATCAATGTAGCAGCTATCAATGCTCTAAAGAATTGACTTAACAATGTGTGTTTGAACAAACATATATTGTTTATACATTCAACTTCTCGTTGAGTTTATGCAATTTACCATTAATCATGATCATGTCGAGCTTAGAATGGTCCTGGAGAATGGTGATGTCTTCTAACGGGTTACCGTCCACAAGGATCATATCCGCATAAAAGCCGGCTTGAATTTTGCCTAGTTCGTTTGGACGCAGAAACAACTTATCGCCAACCTCTGCGGTGGCAGAGATGATAGCTTCCATTGGAGTGAAACCCAAAAGCTGTACAAAATGCCACAAATCCCTGGCATAGGTACCATGTGGGGTCCATGCAAAGCCATAATCGCCGCCTGGAAGGAGTGTGATACCGCGGGCTTTCATTTTCTTCAATGCCTGAACTGCACATGCCAATTCGTCTACATACCCAAGGGAGTGAGCCCTTTCCGGTGTCACTCCAAATGCCTCAGCCTCATAGACCGTGTTGTATATCCAATTCAGTCCCGGTGCTAGCACAAACTTTTCCTTATTCTGTTCTAGTAATGCAATGGTTTCGTCGTTGGTGTAACTGGCATGATAGATGACGTCCACACCGGCCAACACACTTTGTTTGACGGCCTCATTGGACCGTGCATGCGTACACACTCGTAGACCCAATTCGTGGGCCTTTTCAACGGATGCAATGACTTCTTCCAGAGTAAAGTAGGATTCTTCTGCTCGCTTATCCGTCAATCCTTCCCCGGATATACTTAATTTGACTTGATCAACACCCAAATCGTAGTTCTCCTGGATTCTTTGCACCATCTCCGTCTTGTTGTTGGCGAATGCAGTTATTCCAGGTACCAGATCACCGCCGTCTTTGGCGATTTCTCGGGCGTTTGCTAGATAGCGTGGTCCCTTCAAACTACCCCGCTGGATGCCGTTTCGTACGACCACATCCAATCTGTCCTTTGCAGATGCAGCACCAAAGCACATTGTGTATCCAGAATCCAAGTAACTTTCAGCACTCCGTATTGTCGCCAGTAGATGCTCCTCCACGGGCATATCGCCCAATGCAAATAGGTCGCTGTCATTCCAGGTTAGGTGGGTGTGTGCATCACCCAGGCCGGGCATTAGTGTCCTCCCTTCACCGCTAATTATTGTTAACCGGTCCGCTTGGTCCTGCTTCAATTTTTCAATTTCATTGTGGTCCTCGAGCACCCGATTTATGCGATCCCCGGTTATGTAGACGGAGCCCGGGAACGGATCCCGACCAGTGCAGTCCAAAATCTGCACATTATCGATTAATATCCGTATGCTGAGGTCGCCTTTTATGGTACAGTCCTTTGGTTCCAAATATCGGGGCACCATGCTCATTTCAGGATGGTACCGTGACATTTAAAAAAACGAGGGAAAAAAAAAAAAAAAGAGGGACACAAAAAAGAAGAAGAAAAAAAAAAAAAAAAAGGGCCAAACAAACATATGCAGATATTTGCACCTTTTGCTTTTAAAACAAACTCCTATCCCTGACACTAAGCCGTGGCCCTGCTACTTACTCTGGAAATTAGCAGGACAGATCGCTTTCGTCCGAACGCATAATATGAACTATTATTGCACTTAGTGGGCCGAATTGGGTATAATTTCATGACGATCAAACCCCTAGCCCTTGCTGATAGCCGACTCCCGTCGTCGCCCTAATTGACTATATGCATAGACTGGCGTACTTAGTGCTCTAGAGGGAGAGTGATTTTCATTTCTCCGTCTGTGGAGCAAGAGAAATGGGACGGCTCTGGAGAAATACCCGTGGATAGAGAGGGTGCGTGGGGGAGGAGAAAAGGTCCTATAGTTACTCGGAGGCCGTTTAAGGGGTGAACAGTCGCTCCCATTGTATTGCACATCTCTGCACTGCTAATCTTGCCCAGCAGTCTCAGCCTCCGGCCCAACGTCGGCTGAAGAGAGTGTGTTCGCCGTGACAACACCACGCAGTCTCTTCTAAACCGATCCATTCAACGACTCTCACGATATTGAAATTTTGGGTAAAGAAAAAAAAAAAAAAAAAAATCATGCGAATCTAGCTGCTATTTTTGACGTTTAATAACTACCCGACGGATGACGTAATGCGGGCTTAAAAACGCCATGCCCAGTGGGGCGTCCGCCGTGATGTAGCCCCCGACTAGTCGCATTTAGCTCTGCGAGGCTAACCAATGCTTTTGCTTCTTTTCTAGAAAAGAAGGCCGCCCGCAGGGCAATTGCCGCCTCCAAGAAGCAAAAGGGGTAGCTCTACGGGTCAGTCCCGTGCTTTTGCTTTTCACCCACTGCGCGTAGTATCACTCTCAGCACAGTTAGCGGTACTGATCTTCACCAGAGAGAAGTAACTAGGGTAGTAATAGCGATTGATCAGCCGAGCCGTTTGCAGTGTCATTCGAGTAGTCTCAGGTTGACAGCTCTGAGCGGTTTGTCGCTTATTGCGCAGTAGTAGCAGTATATATATATATATATACGATGGTCAGCATTCCGCTGATTTTCGAGGTGACCACCAGCTCCGTTTACGACACACGCATGCGGTCGCTATAGTAGCACTGGCCACCCACCCCCAAGGCACGTGCCCAGTCAACCGTATCTGCAGTGCATATACCGCTGAAACGCTATTACGCTATCTCCCATGCATACTCCGGGATTGGCACATCGACAGTATCTATAGCGCTGGCGGCGCAGTTTCGTCGCCCCGTAATCATGTCACAAAACTCTCTCAGACGACTCGCTGACGTTCGAACAGTGCTCTCACGCACGGATATCAAAGCAAGCAACCTTTTCCCGGCTTTCTAAAACAGGAACCTGGGATAGTCCCGTCTTAGTTCCTGCATCGTGTGTACGTCTACCGTTGAAAGCTTGCTCAGCCCCTCCCCCCTTAGTCGCTGCCCCACGAGGGATCAAGTTGATTGGCCACAGCCAGAGCACTGGGCGACAAAGAAACACATGCTCGAATACAACAATTTTCGAGGACGCACCCGCTGTCGCTGATGGAGATTCGTTCCTTATTGAGCCCAGACGATCAATCACACACTCCGTCCCACGGCCTATCACCGCCCGGGACTTACCCACCACTACCATTGTGCCGAGATCTTAAGGTTTGACTTTAATTCTTGCACCTGCCTATTCGGGAAGGTGGTGATGGCGATAGCCGGCACGTGCGTCGGCGCACCCTGCGTGGGCAACCAATCACCTGGGGAAGACCGGTCCATGCGGTCACAGAGTAGGGGTGTATATATAGTGAGCAAGGTTGGCTCCGGAGAGTCAGTCGCTTGTTATCTGACTATTAAGTATAAAGAGGCGGTCTACCGCAGAGAGAGAGAGAGAAAAAAAAGAGGGAACTTTTTGAACCATCATAATAATATATAATGTCAACTGCCACTGCCACAAGCACCGCCACACAGCTGCGTCCAATTAGACCTCTCCCTCCATCGCGGCCTTACAAAATCATCCAGTCTCGCCAGCCGGGAGGCGCTGCCACCGACAAGGTGACAAAGAACGCGGCGAAGCCACGGTCTGCCACCACCTCCATGGAGAAGAAGGAGGCACGCAAGCTGGCACATTCAGACATCGAGAGACGACGTCGGATGAAGATTAACGAGCAATTCGATCAGCTCAAGGCGCTGGTTCCTGCCTGTGCGCAATTCAAGGCTGCGTCTGGTGGGGACTCTGGTCTCCACAAGCTGGAGATTTTGCAGCACACTGTGAAGTATCTTGAACACCTGCACATTTGCCTGGACCTGACACGGAACGAGTCACGCAATGAAGGCTATCGTCGGGCTAGTTCGTCCAGCACGGGTTCCAGCGAAGGACGCATGAGCTTGTCCAACCTGCTGTGCTAAAGTATTTAATATTTATTCGATCTATAATTTTCTGAATCCCGGGAGACCCTATTCGTTTGCATTTAAGAAAATATATTTATTTGTGGGGGCTTTTTGTTATGTGGAAGTTGGCATATAGGAAGTGTTACCTGGCTTTATTGAATATCCATAGCCCGTCATCTATCAAGTGCAATGAAAGTAACTAAAACGGAATGGGTCGGGCCAACTGTCATTCATATATGCATACGTTGCCATCATACTAAGGGAGATATTCATATATGCATATGCATATGTAAACTGGCTTTTTTCAACCGCGTTGTGAGCAACCCACTCCATTAGGCGTAGTAGATTTTGTTGCTGAATTGAACATTACATTCTTTCTCACAACGCGAATCGGCCATATACGGTATTCATAGGGCCATGCACATGTAATCTCAGCACACACTAGAGCGTGCATTGCTCATGGATACGCGTACTATAAATAAGCATAGTCATAGTTCTGGGGCAATCCCTATTCAGAGGGTATGCATAGGCAAACAGAATTTTTCCAAAAAAAAAAAAAAAAAAAAAAAAAAAAAAAAAAAAAAAA
>JAJLUR010000300.1:0-13305 GCA_030674225.1 Blastobotrys terrestris
AGCCTCCTGTATACTAGTTCTGAACATCGCTTAGTGTGTATTTATTTAGGTCTACTGTTTGGTTGGAATCTGAAATTTTCAATCCTTCTCGGCCGGTATCACTGCTGCCTTTGAGTAATTTTCAGCACGCGTTCGTCGGGTTCGATTCTGCAGGGTTGCAGTTGTTACTTTAAGTTAGTGTAGTATATTGAGGTGGTTTGAATTGAAAATAGGATAGCGCAAATGGGTGACCAATTGCAATGTTAAGCTCTTTGGAAATGGCATAAATATAATATGAATATCATGTGAATGAACGGATGTATATATTAGCATATCGGTACGTTTCGATGCCACGCATGCATCGAGTATCACACGTCAACTTCACAAAAACACACGAAATACATTGAATCAATAATTGTTCATGTCATACACAATCAAACAGTACGGTTAGTGCACGTGCTGTAAAATTTTTATTATCTTCATTATTGTTATTATTATTATTCCACTTCATTGTTATTATGCATAGGGAATATATACGTACATGTTTCTACTAAATATATACCTATTTTCCAAATTAATTACTGTGAAGACCTTATAGCGACCAACGGGTTAACCCGGTTTTGTTGGCCGGTAGCAATTGTATTGAGTTTTTCAACCGCAAATAGGTGAGACCTGATGAAAAATCCTAACACAACCACTCTGAATGCCAATTATACACAATTATTTCAAGAATTTTGCATACTTCATTTATTAACTACGGACATGCATATGTGAAAACATAACTAGACCTGGCTATCCTAGTATGCATATGCATATGCATACTTAAAAGTGAAATGGATACATTGAAATAATTGATTATAATAGGATTTTTTATAACGTCTCACCTATTTGGGGTTGAAAAGGATCAATACAATTGCTATAGCCCTCAAAATCCAGGATAGCCCGTTGACCGCTGTAAGATCATCACAGTGATTTGTTTGCAAAAATAGGTATATATTTACAGAAACATGCACAGTAAAAAAAAAAAAAGAGTGGAAAAGCTAATTGTGGGGCACTGATTCAACCCCGCTTTTGAGCACCACAATCGAGTCCATCTCGGACCGACATCACAACCATTCCGAGTAAAGATTATCCGCGTGATGATGTACGCGACTAACTATCTTCCGAGTGGCCATGTAGTTATAGACTACTATTATCTGGTGCAGACTCAATTTATAATCTGTCCCTTCGGCTATCATGATCCAATATTGCATAGACACCGGTTACTGCCTTCTTCAAAAGTTAGATGGTCTAAGCTTCAAAACACATATTTTCCAGTTAGGTACCTTTACGTCCATCGGAAGTCAGGGTCTTGGGCACCCCTCTCCTGTGTGAACATCCCCCCCCCTTCTATTTCCTCCAAGAAACAATGTTTTAGAAAATCATTGTTCGCTCTATTCCCCGCATTCCGTAATTATACCAATGATCAAAGGAAGCTTTTTATGGGCACCGGCATCTTATAAATACCCCTCCATTCTTTTTTCGATTTTCCTTTGAATAGTGGTTAACATATCCTGACTATGGACGAAAAGAAAGAGGAGAATATACACATTGAATCTAAAGATGATCCTAAGCACCAAACTGAACAGGATGCTAAGGAGGCAGCTGAAATGGAACATTCAATGTCCTTACTGCAGACGCTGAAAGTTTATCCCGGAGCGGTGTTTTGGTCAGTAGTAGTCTCTCTAACTATATGCATGGAAGGATACGCTACCAACTTGATGCCTAATTTGTTAGCATATCCAGCGTTCAAGCGAGATTTTGGTGTGGATCACGGTGATGGATATCAAATTGATGGTACTTGGCAAGTATTGCTTGTCACTGGCGTCATTCTCGGATCGCTTGCCGGCGGATTTGTCAACGGATTTCTATCAGAAAAATTTGGCCATCGTTGGACACTGCTAGGCTCTCTTGCCGCAGTGAATTGCTTAATTTTCATGATGTATTTTGCCAACTCTGTTGAATTATTGTTCGCTGCCCAGTTCCTCTGTGGGATTCCATGGGGAATTTTTGCCACAATTGGACCTGCGTATGCTTCTGAAGTCTGCCCCTTGGCACTGAGGGGTATATTGACAAGTTACATTAACGTCTGTTTCTGTATCGGCCAGTTCATATCTGCAGGGCTTCTTTCGGGTCTAGTGTCAAATGAGACGGACATGGCATACAGAATTCCTTTTGCTGTCGTCTGGGCATTTGCATTTATCATTCCTATCATATGGTTCTTACCGGACTCTCCATGGTGGTTAGTCAGAAAGGGTGATATAGAAGGGGCCAGAAAGAACCTCCGAAGACTGGCCAGTGAGCAAAAGCATGGCAGTCTCGACAAACAACTTAGTCTTATAATTCATACTAATGAGGTGGAAAAAGAAATCGAGTCCGGTACCTCCTACTGGGACTGTTTCAAAGGGATCGATTTTAGGCGTACTGAAATTAGTTGCATTGCCTTTGCAGGTCAGGTTCTATCAGGTAGCAATTTCGCTGCCGGCGGAAATACTTATTTCTTCGAGCAGGCCGGAATGAACCCCTCCGACTCGTACAAGTTAGGCTTTGGAGCGACTGCAATTTCAGTTATAGGAACCGTATCTTCCTGGTATTTCATGGCAAAATTCGGGCGAAGACCGTTCTATCTGGCAGGGATGGTTTCCATGTTTGTAGTGCTCATGATTATTGGGTTGCTATCCTTTTCTGCGAATGAAAATGTGAAATGGGGCCAAGCAATACTAACTATAGTCTGGCTCTTGGTTTATTCTATGACTGTTGGACCGTTGGGTTGGACTATTCCAAGCGAAATGAGTTCCATGAGGTTGAGGAATAAGACACTTTGTTTGGCACGCAACACATACTATGTCTTCAATATAGCTGGTGGAGCGATTGAGCCATATATGATGAATCCGTATGAATGGAATTGGAAGGGCAAAACTGGCTTCTTCTGGGCCGGTAGTTGTGCCTTGGTTACTGTTTGGGCTTATTTTCGTCTTCCGGAAACTAAGTCCAGAATGCCGCAAGAGCTTGATATCCTATTTGCTAAGAAAATCAATGCTAGAAAGTTTTCAAGGTATCTCCAGGAAGAACTTCAAGATTTGGATGAACCTGTTGTAGCCGTATGATTCGCGTAACTAATTAGTCCAATAGACAAATTCATTTTAACTTATAGAAATGTATGCATACTCCAAGAGCGTTTTTCTTCTTTATGGGAAAATTTAACCAAGATAAAGCTACGCTTTACGCAAAGGCAAGAATACTGCCACTTCACGTAGAGTTGGTTACCTTTTTTTCCCCTTTTGAATTCCTATCATTTATGGTGAAATTGAATTTTTAACTAAATTCAACAGTAGACTATTTGTTCACTATGGTTCCTAAAACCTGCTGTCAACAGCTAGGATGTTACTGTAATAGCTCAACACTTTAGAGTCATCGGCGCGGCCGGGATCTTGAGTGAATTTTATAAACTTATAAAGGTTTGTCCAAATGCGAAAGAACCAGGGGATTTCACCACATCACATAACATTGCCAATACCGAACAAAGTGATTCTGTGTGACACCGTTCCAACACTAACGACAGCACGTATGGCATCCACTGCAAAACTCATATTTATATTGCTCAAATGCCGTGTTTAGCTGAATGACTTGGCCACCAGAGACAGCGATTTGGAGGAAACCCATTGAACGGAAAAGCCAATGAAGCTAAAGCTGGAATTAGAAATGGGACTATGGATATGGTAATGAAGTGCAATATAGGATATTTAAAAAACTGTACCAATCGTAGGTATGGTTCCGACCAACAAGCGGTAGCAAGGATTTCTATAAGATATAACAATTACACAGCTTGTGTTAATATCTTATTCTGCATCGGGCTCCCCAGTAACTAGAAGCAGTTAAATATGATGATTCTTTGTTAATCCAAAAAAATAAGAAAACTTGGCAAAACCTAACACCAGTTAGCCTCTTAGTCCCCAAGATTCGACACCAATTAGATCACGGAAGTGCATGCTATGTCTAAAAGGATATATGCACATAGAAACTTATGCTCATATGCAATATGCATAGAAGAACAAGCTCACATATACTGTGGCATATGCAGAGTTCTAAACCCACTTTCACATATGCATATGTCATATGAATGACATTAACTCAGCGGGATTTTCTTCTAACAGATATATATACGAAATGTAACAACAAACTGTTGAGGAAAAACTGACGTTTTTCTTTCTTTTTTTCTCTCACTGTTTTACATAATTTCCTAAAACAATCGCATAATCCGTGTGTGTCTCTCATTCATTGATTTACCATCCCAGCCCTGGTTAATTAACTTATAAATTACTAATACAAATTATCCATAAAAGACTCTATATTGAAACCATAACTGGACATTTTCTTGTTCATCGCGCGATCCTTTTTCTTTAATGCTTCTAGCTCTTCCTTTTTCTTCTTGGAAATTTCTTCGAATGGCACTTCTGTCATACTGGACAATGACCCCGGTAACTTTTGTTCTTCAACTCTCTCCTCATTCTCAACATCAATTTCACCCAGTAGAGCTACATTTTCACCTCTTACAATGAAAACCCCCCGTCGTATTTGACCATACTGACCTTGGCTATCGTAGATTCTCTCCACGGTGTCCTGCAAGACAAGATTTGCTAAATTTATTAGCCTAAAAGTAAAACACAAAACCCATCAAGTAGTTTCCTCACCATATTGGTCGAATGATCGTAGAACACCAAACAATCGTCTGCCATCTCTTAAAGACACAATCACTTTTTCTGTTCAGAGCAACAGTTAGCCACCGTACTTTATACCGGAAAATACCACCACTCACTATCCACAGATTCTAATAATGCGGCCGCTGTAGTAAATGCCTGCGAAGGCAGCAAATTAGGATCTTCTAACGGATCCATTCTCTGTATGCTTGTTTAAAGTGTTCAATTTTGGGTCTTTTGCTAAAAAAGTGGTGATCGCGCGTGCCGCGTGCGCACAGACTTCAGCTATGCAAAGCCTACTTTGATTCGGATCACTCCAGGTATACTATATAACTACTTCAAGGCAATTAATTTTGAAAACCATCTAAAGAGGGATTACCTGTTCCTACGTTCTACGATTCTGACAAGATTACCACCCATATACGTCCTCGACTTTTACGTCAGTGTTTTCATCAATATATAATTTCCAAAAAAAATACATAATTTAAGAAGCAGTTTGCTCTGGTTGAAGCTGTGAAAACCCGGCTACTTGGTAGAATGTTTCCCAAATCTCAATTGCCTCCTTTTGCGCCTCTACTGAATTTTCAAGGAACAACTCAACAGAGTTTCTAAAGTCACGAATCTTTTCATGGTCAAAACGTTCAAATTCCTTGACAATGATTTTGGAGATGTTGTCGAATTGTGTTTTACAGTCAGCAACCTTCCTTTCGTGTTCGTTGACTTCATCTTGAACAGCAGAGATCTTATCCTGCAGGGTCTTGCCTTGACGATTAAGTTTTTCGAGATGCTGTCTACGTTTGTTGAGTTCTTGTTCAGCAGTCTGGGTGTTGAAATAAAGTTTTTGTCGCTGAGAGAATACAGAGCGGATTGACGAGATTAGACGAATATATTCGTCCAAAGTTGTGGCCAAAGAAAGGATATCCTGCATGCATTGTCTGGCGTACAAATCTTTGATTCGATATTGAGCTTGAGAAAATTGACCAAGGAGCTCGCATGTCGATTTGGAAATTTCCACATTGGACAACGAATCAAGAGCCGTAGCCAATTCGTTGGTAGCTTCGCTTAATTCGCGCCGTTGTGATACAACAATATCTAACGATTTCGCTAGAGATTTTAGTTGAGATTCCAATGCATCAATGTATTGTTTCTTATCAATGAACCATTCGTTAGTTTCGACATATTTCCCGCTAAATGAGAAAGCTCCTCCCAGACTACTCATAAAACCACCACCACCTGAGCCAGAAGATGAATTCTTGACGTTGGCAGTGGACTCCATTAGATCGTCATTTGAATTGTGGGACTTGTTTTTAACGTCGTGAGCAAAGTTTTCCGACTCCAAAAAGAGATGAAAGTCAGAGTCTTTTTGAAGAACCGGGTGAGCAGCGATCTTGTTGAGCATGTTTTCCAAAGCAGCTCTACGCGCTTCAACGAAATCTTCATTAAACCGGCCAATAACCTGTTTTTCAGGAGGGGGCGGAACAATAATACCCTGATTGTTGATTTCAAGTGCATGGAACACCCATCGAAAGTCGCGATAGCGCCTAGTAACCGAACAATCAGTCAACGTGGACGAGTTGGTGTGGACTGTGTAGACCGTATGGGACGAGGTGATGTCACCAACCTTGATTGGATCGCCTACGGTAATTTCAAATTTGTCCAGCGTCGTTGCAGTGTGGTCGTGTGAACTGTCAATAGCAGCAGCTGCCCTGTCTTCATCACCTTGCGTTCTCAAAGAGCTAAATTTCTGGGAAATTTGCTCATCAATGGAACTGGAAATGCGTTCTGCATGAAGTGGCACGTCCTGCAGTTGTTCTTCATCGTTACTATTGTTTGCCCCCACTGTCGCCGTTGCTGACTGGGCAGTTTCGTTACTCTCATCATTATTAGCACCTAACGGACCCAATGGATTAGAAGACAAATCCTGCTCAACCTCAATAGATTGAGTGATTCTCCTCGACCTAGGCTTTCTAATAGGAGTTCTGGGAGTGCGTTTGGTGGTGGTCTTTTGTGGAGTAGGAGGAGTGCTTTCCGCCTCCTCCTTTGTTGGCTCATGAGCAGATTCTTCCTTATTCTTGTCGACAAGGGAAGAAGATGATGAATTGTGGTTGCTCAATGAGACTTGGTCCCCCCATGGAGAGGTTCCGTCAAATGCAAGCTCATCAGCCATTCTTATCTAATTGACAACAAACGTATACTGATGGACTTCGTGAGACAGGTCCCTCAAATGGCCGCCATGTTCTGACTTGGGATCGGAAGACCGGTGAACCGGTCTCGCGACGATCCGTTCAATCTCCGGATTTGGACACATTTCCGCTTCCGCTGTAGTCTCAACTAATGGTAGAATGGAAAAATAAGTAGAGGATCCGGTTTAAAAATTTTCTTTCTCATTAGTCAATTGAGGGGGTTTTAAGAATAGTTAAATAATGTTGCTTTCAATTGTATGGTTATACGTGATAAGTAGTTTTTCAGGTCCACTTTGGGCATACAACAAGAATGGAAACAACCACCGAAGTCAGCAGGAAGTTTAGCTCAATGGCAGTCCTTCCTAATTTTCAACAAGAAACTACTGTAAACAGCCTGCAGATAATCCAGGGTGTGTACTGTGTTATGAGTTATAGAGCCCACTGATATTCTTTATTCCACGCAATTATCGAGACAGGAAAAAGAAACATCTCTGGTTCTATTCAGAGAAATTTCAGCCATGAAATAGTAGTTGGTTTTTTGTACCCTCCAGAAAAGCTTGATTCTTGATCCGGTCAAAACTATTTAATATTAATCTTCAGGTGTGCGCGTGGTTGCCCAACTCTCAATGCGCGCCAGGACCCTGAAATAATACTATGCATAGACGCAGATATCCAGTAACATTCCTCCGCCTCCCTCCCATTCCACAGGGCCACTACATGACTTGATGTGGCATCAATTGGAACAAATAAATATTATTCGCATGGGGTCTCCGGATACCGTCTTGTTTGGCTGTAATTCACTTACAACCTTAAGAATATATACGTAGGCGGAGTAGTAAGGCCTCGGGCCGAACATTCCCCCGATCGACAAAGCTAAACACAAAGTCCATTCCCAGTGAATCAGATGGAGACAATACAATAGACTTTTTTTTCACACATTCCGTCCAGAGTCTTTTCACCAAATGACGAATGAAGAGACCTCGAGTAAGGAACATGACGCAAACAACAGTAGGGAGAATGCTGAAGCGTCAACTGTGTCCGAAGACTCACCTACCCGTCGCCGATTCACGTTACCGCCATGGCTAGATCACTTCAATAAACATGATCTGAAGATAGTTTTCAGATGCTGGGCAGCTATCTGGGTAGCCACTCTACTAATCTTTATTGGGCCGGCTATACATAGTATCGGGATCGCAACTTTTTTCGGGGCATTAGTACTCTTCATCATACCTCCTGGCAATATAGTGTTTATCTATCTGCTGGCTACATTATCCTTGTTATTTGGTATGTGCCTTGGATGGGCTTGGGGGCTACTAACAATGAAAGCAGGTCTAGCGGCTCGGCCAAGTTCACAGACCGAACTAAAGTTACTGCGGCTCCAGCAGGAGGCCGCGATAAAGGCCCAACAAACCGGGGAGAGCATTTCCTGGACAGCACAAACTCTCATTCACGATGGATTCATGCTTGATGCTCGAGTAACTGTTGTCTTCTACGTGATGAGTTGCTTTTTTGTATATGTGATGGCCCGAGTTAGGGTCGCGAATCACAAGTTTACACTGTCCGAGATGTTTGGAAATATTGTCACGGATATTTTTCTGATCATCGGCCCAAGTCTCCCATCCTGGAATGGTCAGCTAGGGAAAGTATTGGTAGAGCCGGGCGCAATTGGAATTGGCTTAGGTCTAGCTTGTTGTATATTGTTTTTTCCGCAGTCGACATCCTATGCAGTTTTGGATCAGATGGAAAAGCTTGTTCGTCTCAACCAATCATCTCTGCAGCATACTCGAGACAGCTTAGCTGGAAGACCACCGGGAAGTCCAGTGATTCAAGGGGCAAAAGTAAAAGCTATCAAAATTTTCAAGACTATACAGCCCATGTTGGCATTTTTGCCGTTAGACTTTTCTCGCGGCCGATGGAGTGCTGAAGATGTGCGAGAATTAGCGATTCCTATCCGTCAAGCCATGACTGCGCAAGTGTCGTTGTTGGACTTCCATATCGCCCGTCGTGAAGCCGAGGAGAAACTCAAGGAATTGGATTCTCACATTGAACAAGAGTCCAATGACCGGAGAAATCACGTCGATAGCGACCCTACCGAGAAGAGATTATTTCCCCAGCTGCATAAATCTGGGCATGCTCAATTACGTCAGAGTGCGGATATGATGAATTCGCTTAGAACACCTGAGCTCGGGGTTATTCGTTCACGAACTGTCGAAGCACTGAAGGAGAGCACGGACGAATTGTTACAGGTATGCTCGGAAGCGTCCGAAGTGATAGCTGATTGTATTAATACCGTAAATTCTCGACGTTGGTTCCGTAAGCATCCGCGTGAGCGTTTCGAGCATCTTATTTCCCGGGGAGAAGAGATTGTGGAACGAATTCGTTCGACGAAAGAAATCTGTGCATCTGAGACAACTGATAAATTGATTGAAGCCCATACCGAACTTTTTGATTCAAATGGATTCCTCAAATCCCCCGATTTGTTAGGTCCACATGCTCTGCGCGGGCTCGTGTTTGGTATGGTTATTGAAGAGTTGATCATTGGATCCGCCACGGCGCATGAAAAGCTTCTAGTCCATATTATTGAGCTCTCCAAAAAACGGACTACACGACGTATATGGTTCCCACTTGGGATCCGGTATGCATTTTCTTGGGTGATCAACGGACGACAGAGCTCTCCCTTAGCCAACAGTGCTGTTGGCACTGGCGAGGACCCTGATGCAGCAGCTGAAGAACGAGAAACCAAGGAAGCGGCACATTGGCAGTTACGGATAAGTCGCGGTGTTGGGGCAACGCTCCCGCAGGGCAGACTTGCCCGATGGTTTCGTAAGACCTATTACTGGCTAACTAACCCTGGTGGAATTTATGCTTTGAGGATGGTTGTTGTTACAATAGCAACTACTATTCCAGCAAACGTACCAGCTACAGCTAGCTTTTTCTATCGTGAAAAGGGCATTTGGTTCTCAATCACTGCGCAAATCGCGGTAGTGAGTTACATGGCTGACTTCACTTTTTCAGTGGTAGGTCGTAGCGTTGGTACTGTCGTTGGCGGCGTGGTTGGCATGGTTGCATGGTATATTGGTTCCGGCAACGGCCCTGGTAACGCCTACGGCATGGGTGCGGTTACTGCCGTTGTCACACTCATCTTGATATGGCTGCGAATGTATTTGCCGCCACAATTGCAGCAATCGGCTATCATGAGCGGTGTGACTTTTGTGCTGGTGATCGGTTTTAGTTATGATGATGCTCATACTCAACAATACGGTCTCCCAGGAAGAGGATATGAAGCATTTTATAAGCGTCTGGTGACGGTTCTTTTGGGATTGGTTGCTGCATTCATTGTACAGATCTTCCCCAGTCCTCCTTCGGCGTCTCGACATATCCGCAAGACATTATCCAATACTATCTGTAGTCTATCGGATCATTATGCCCTTCTGATTTCTCACTGGGCAAGAGCGGATGACGAAAGCCCCGTGCACGGCTTGGCGGAAGAAGTGAGTCTTAACTTGTCGGAATCTCTTCTCTCCTTACAGGGGTCTTTGGATTTGCTGAAGTTTGAAGTCAGTCTAAGTCCCTTTACTCAGGATACTTTGCGTCGTGTCAAAAGGCAGTGTCAGAATATGAACCAAGCGTTGGGCACCATGCTGGGACTCACTGGGACCCTTCCGTTGGAGTTGCAGGAACGACTAGTGGATACTCATAATATGATGGATGAAGCTATGATTGGTGCCATTATGTCGGTACTCGGTGTTGTTGAGCAAGCATTGAAGACAGGTGATCCTTTACCGGAACGACTGCTGACGCCTCTGCTCAATCGAACTTTTGAGAAGTGGCATGCGAAGCATCGCACTGTGGAGCTGAGTGTGTCTTTGGTGCGAAATGAGGACTACCGCAGATATTGTGTAGGAGTGAGCTCTTATTTGAAGTTCCTCGCAGCAATTGACGAACTGGTTCTGGTTTTGAAGGGAGCTCTGGGTGAGAGTCATGTTGTTGGCCGGTGGAAAGAAGATAACAATGTGTGATGTAGTGACATAGAGCAGAGAAGAAAACAAAAAATCAAGAACTTTTTATAACATCTCTAGATATATATATATATATATTTGATTAAAGGCGATATATATGTCGCCGTATATTCAGTAAGAGGGTGGGCTAAGGGGGGGATCAAAGAATCCGGGCTGCTTTTTCAGACCTGATATGCATAACAGCCGCATAAAAAGAAGCACAACAGATGCACGTTTAAGAATGTATAAATATATTCCTTATATAAACCCCTTAATGACAGAAATAATTGAAAAATAATAACGGTAATAAAATCCTTTAATAGAGATTTAATACCCTCTAGCAACTCTGGCAGTGAGCTGGTTGTTGATGTGGGCAAGTCTAAAGGTGTTGACATTGTACTGGTTGCCCTGTTGGATAAGTCTAGTGTAAGACTTGGACAAACGCTGGGCAAGAGGATAAGAGATGGCATCAATAGCGCCACCAATGGTGTTTCCAAGCATGACTTCGGCCCCGTCTGTAACCGATTGGACAAATGGACCGAGAAGGAAGTTTCCAACTGCCAACGAAAGGCCTCCAGTCAAGGGAGCCAAAGCATGGGAGACAGTTGCGATAGCGTTGTCAATTTGGGAGTCAGCGCTTTGAATTGCAGTAGTCATACGAGCAGCGTTCGCATGTTCTGGATGTTGACGAATCTGCTCGTTCAACTTGTCCATTTGTTCACGGTAGTTGTTCATTGAACCCTCGGCACCGAGAAGCATGGCACTTTGCTGTTGGGCTCGAACGTCAAGTTGATTGCTGAAGTCGACAGTTTCGCCAGTAGCGGCGAAAACGACTGCCATGGTGGTGGCTAAAGTGTAGAGGAATTGAGCTGAGACCATTTTTGCTTGTAGAGAGTAGAGTAAAACAGTTTTGAGGAGAATGAATTGCTTGATAATGGGCCAGAAGAGGAGACAATTGGAGCTGTATTTATAGTAGAAAAACGTATTCAACGGAGTGAGGTGGTTTGTTCCGTTTGTTTCATCTCATCGAAACTTTAAGTTCTGTAAACCTTGCCTACCGAGTGATGGAAGAGATTTCATGTGAGGCTGAAGTTTCATCGTGCAACGTTTCTATTAAGCTTTGTTATCGTTAAACTAGCCTCACTTCGAGCTGAAACGGTGCTTGCAGTTCTAGACCCTCGACTGATTAGCGAGACCAGCCATCAACCCAGACTTTATGTTTCAAATGCAACGAGCACACAGTAGCTTGAGCGGCGATAGTGTCCCGGAAAAACCTTGACCGCCTCCCATACGGACAATTGAAACATGACCCTCCGACAAAGAAGTAAAAAAAGCAGCTCACGGTGCTGGTTGGCTCAGCATCGTGCATCATATCCCGCCTCGTACGCAATTCCCGGGAAAAAGGCTTTGAGCATTATGAGACTTGGCTACGTATTCCCAGAGGACGGGTCTCTTCTTTTCCAGAGGAAAAGGAAGAAGCACTGACTGATACAGGTCATGCGCTCAACACTGTACTGTTAGAAAAGATTGTGTAGGTGGCATCAGAGTCACCACAGGTGTTTATTCGTCAAGCCAAAACATACAGTAGTATGCGCCGCGGGGTCCCTTTTCTCCAGAAAAGAAGCAGAGCACTAACTGGAATATAGTAAAGCATTCCGGTACATGAACCTACCAGCCCGGTACGGTTGGAAGAGGTTGATGCGTGTCATGAACGTCCGCCAGACCAAACAGATGGTGTAGCAGGGTATGCTCTTGTGTGGGCGCCCTTATTTCCTAGAAAAGAAACAAACGCACTAATTGGGCTAGTCGAGTTTTTTTCTGTTGCATGCACCGACACACCACACGATGTCATTGACAGAGCTTGATGGGTGGTATATCATCCCAGGTGCCATACCATACCGAACATACAGTGCACCTATATATATATATATATATACGCCCTGCATGTGGCCCTCTTTTCTAGAAAAGAAGCAAAAGCACTAACTGAACTCGTATGCATGTTACTGTCAGATACACCCGCGTTGACACGATGCCAGTGAAGGTTGTCAACGGGCCACACACCAGTGCAGCTGCCGGACCGAACATACAAGAGCCTATGTGTGTGCATATTGCCCTGTAGCTCTCGTTTCTAGCAAAGAGGCAGAGGCAATTCGTTGAACTCGTAGGACTCTCTGTGACCTGACCCACGATCATACAATCCCATTGAGAGCGGTTGGTGTGGGATAGCAGACCGAAAGTACAGTGCACCTATCTATGGACTACGGGCAACATTAATTGGTTTCACAGAGTCGTTTTTGACTTTATTTTATTTTATTTACTTTTTTGGCTTCATTTTTACTGCTCCACAGGTGGTTCCATATTTTTTTTTTTGTGTTGTTTCACAGCATCACGTGATGCCCCCCCCCCCCC
>JAJLUR010000004.1:0-11266 GCA_030674225.1 Blastobotrys terrestris
GATCGGAAGTTTCGCTATCGACATGAACCTTGACTTCTGGAGAAGCCAAATTCAGGGCACCTGCGTCAATACGAGCCTGTTTGAGCTTTTTGGAAATATTGAGCAGGATTCTCATTCCTTGTGTCAATTCGTCTGTGTTATTCCTATCATCAATTCTGGCTTGTGCTCTGTCATACGAAAATGCTTCCTTCGACTTAATGACAGACTTTGTGAACTCGACGTTAACTATTTCAGCATTTGGTGTCATCTCCCATAGAACTGAAAACGCAAATCTATCAACATAAGGCTTGAGGGAACACAGGTCAGTGCCCAATAACATTGGCAACATATCAATACGCTTATCAACAAGGTAAGTAGATGTACCTCGGCTAGCACCTTCATCATCCAAAGGAGTATTTGGTTTAACAAAGTTCGTCACATCAGCGATGTGTACCCCCACATGATAATTACCATTTGGCAACTTGGTTGCGTGTAAGGCATCATCAATATCTTGGCAATTTGGTGGGTCGATTGAACAAATGTTGAGATGTCGCAGGTCACGACGTTTCCTAAGCAAGGGATCAGAACTCTGTTCACCAACAAGCTCTGGAGCCTTCCAATCATGGCCCTCAGGGGGAAGACAATTAAGCACTGACTTTGGAAATGGACGGTATTCAATATCATGTTCCAACAAAAGTGCTTCGGTTTCTGCTTCTTGAGATTCAATTTCACCAAGCGCCCGAACAAAATGGCCTTCTGGGAACTTCGAGTGTTGTGGCCAAGAGTCAATCGCCACTACAATTCGTTTTCCTCGAAGGTGCTCAGCTTTTCTGGTCTTAATTCGGATCTTTGGGATACAACGATCAAGCGGCCGAACAAGCACGCTTCTTTGAGCATTGGTGTCCATACCAGCAGAAGTGTTGGTATCAATATGACCAACGTAAAATCTCCAACTTCGCTTCATGATACCGACGATTCTAGCCGTGGGCTGTATTTTTTGAGCATTATCCTTCGAAAGCGTTTCTTTAGCTTCTTGCGCAATTAACTTGCGCTCTTGATCACTCAATTCATCTCTGTCTGCGTTGAGGTCCTTAGTGTTTTCATTATCAATAACTTCGTTCGATGGATGCTTCCACTGACTTTGTTGAAGCAATTCAATGACAACTGAGTCACCGTTAAATCCTCTATTAAGATTCTCCCTTCCTAGAACCAAGATTGGCTTTGGATAAGCCGGTGTGGAGACGGAACCTTCAACGATATTGTATTGGTTGATCGACAACGCACCCTGATGTAACGTCCCATTTTTGATACCTCCGAGTAATCTCGAAGTGGGATAGAACGCAGGGTAAATAACCTCTTGAAGCTTCTGCCCTGCGTCATCCTCTGAAGGTGCCAAATCCAGCAATTCTGCACCATCTTTCAATTCCGAAAGGTACTCCTTCAACGAAAGCGCAGTCACACCGTCCTTTTCCGCTTTCCCTCGATTATCGCGGTCATCAGAAATCAAGATCACGTCAGGCACTTTCTTGTCCTTACAGTTTGTCTTCAAATGCTCATTATACCACTGGACGGTCCGTCTAATCGCTCTATCGTTCTTATCATTGATAGATTCATCCTTTTGTCGTACCACATGAGTTTCTTTTCTGAATTCGTTGTGAAAGACGTAGAACCTTTTCTCGTCACTCTTTGTCAGCGCCCTTAATCTATTATACAATGGATACGATCTGTTTCTAGCTTCTTCCAGTACAATTTGCGGGATAATCACATCATAGAAGGCTGCATGATGCTCTAACACATCAATTGCCCTTAATGCGATATTTGTATCAATCACCAGGTAATGAGACCCTCGCTTCTGCGTTTTGTTCGGAGCATCAGAAAGAGTTGCCACTGCTGATCCTGTAAAATTGACTTCACAAGTAGTACATAAATCGGAACCGCAGGGGATATCAGTTCTGAGGTACTGCTCTCTCACAATTTTACTTGCATTACCCGATCGAGTGGATCGGACAAACACCTTATGAGCAATAGAGATTTCCCCTGCCTTTGATCTTTTAACAGTCGCGGTGGTCATTATGCGTTGAATCTAGTGTTAAAGGCCCAAAAAAAAAAAAAAAAAATTCTGAGAGGGCCTGCGAAATTTATTTCACGGGCCGGTCCCAACACCGACATGAACACACTGCCACTTCATTGTGGCGGTGAAGGTTTGTAATAAGAAAAAACACAAGGTATAGCCATTCAGTTACGATATGAAAGAGGGTGCTGTAATTCAGGAGTCTACAGTATGGAATGGAGTGTTTGGCTATTTTTTTTTTTTTTTTTTTTTTTTTTTTTTTTTTGGGGGGCAGGGATGGTCACAATAGCCCTGTTTAAATAGGAAAGTAGCTGGGCGTATGCAGGAACTTACAATGCAATATTAACTAATTCTGTACATTCTTCTTGGCCCAATCAAGATACTCAAGACGCTTAGCTCGAATATCTTGAAAGACAGACCTAACTTCTAAACCAGTAAACGGATTTTCGCCTTTAATTTCGTCCTGTGTCACTGCCTCGGCAAACCTAATGGGCCGCAATTGCGACGTAGCACCAATAAGTGCCCCAACGCAAGCAAGGAAAACACCTAAACAGGCTTCAACCTTAATCTACAATGAAATGGTCAGCAATGAGGTTTGTATCACCAAGAAAGTACAACATACGTCGAGTGGGATGTCTAATTGACGGAACGAGCTATCGAGAGGAAGATGCTTTTTAAACAGAGAGAATTCATATGCAGAATAGCTAGAGTGGATGAACAGCAATCCAGCAAGAATATAGACAAATACAGACAGCATGTTTAGTCTCGATGCTGTTTGTTCTGCACAACGAAAGAAAGGCAATCAGAAAAAACGGACTCTTCCAACCGCGATGTATCGCTAGTTGGGAGGTCGGCGTCCCGAATCCTGTACCTGGAAATGCGTTTGCATAGGTTTATTCATTATATTAGGTTGTTGGGAGGTCGGACCACCGCTCGGATTGCCGATACTATATTTTTTGGCCTATGGCTTGTCACAATTATTGCAAATATGCACATAGCTATTTATCGCTTTTTTTTTTTTTCTTCTCTGACCATTTTTAATCAAAAGCGTTCCACACACAGTGTATTTATTCTTTAACATCCAATATTATTTTATTACATAACAATGTTGAATTAATATCACCCACTATATAAATTCACCCGTGTCCATCCTACATCGCCCAACGTCATCTCCGCACTATCGCCCCTGATCTATCTCGAGAGGTGTTATCTTCATTTATAAGATTTACCTTTCTGAAACAGCTGTGCGGCGTGTGCGGCTCCAGTTAAAAGAAAAAAAATGAATTTAGACAGACCAAAAAGGGAAAAAAATATGATGAGGAAGCCACAATTGAACAGGACTTTTAAAATTGTGTTTTTCTCCCTGACTTTTTTTTTTCCTTTTTTTCTTCTTCCACCCTTTTTTTTTTTTTTTCTAAGACGTGTCTGTTCATCCCTACAACGGCCAAGGGACGAGTGTGATACGTGATCTGAAATTTAAAACACGATGAAAGACGAAGTAAGCTTTTGTGGTTGCAGCACCGACTTTTAAAGTGATGTTCAAAGACTAATAGCAAAAATAGACTTCAGTTAGTGCTAGTCCTACACCTGACAGTCGTTCACTAAGCGTTTCGGTAAGTTTTGCTCTAGGGAGGTGTATCCTCGAGATCAGTTCGTATAGCCCCCTTATATTTAGTTCTCACCAATTTTTTTTTTTTTTTTTTTTTTTTTTGTTAACACTTCTGATAGATGAACGATTTGGAGGATAAACAGGAACGCTATTTGCTGAGCAAGGAGGACCAAAAAAAACCAAGTAATGCGAATAATATCGAAGATTCAGTCAAGAGGTTCAAATATCTTCTGGGTCTGACCGACCTGTTCCGTCATTTTATAGACCTTAGGGCAAAAGAAAATAAGGCTTTCAAGAAGATTCTAAAAGAAGTGGACATGGCCAATGAAAAGTCGACCAAGAAGAAGAGTAACAACAACAAAAGGCGAAGAAAGACTGAACGGGAAGAAGATGCCGAGTTATTGGAGGATGAGGAAGAAGAAGCTTTAACGACCGTATTTACCGAATCTCCTTCGTATGTGGAGGGTCAGCTGAGAGAGTACCAAATCCAAGGGTTGAACTGGCTCATTTCATTACATGAAAACTCGATCTCCGGAATATTGGCTGATGAGATGGGTCTAGGTAAGACCTTACAAACAATATCTTTCTTGGGCTATCTGAGGTACATTCAGGGCGTCGAAGGTCCTCATATTGTTATTGTGCCCAAATCCACTTTGGATAACTGGAGTCGAGAATTTCATCGCTGGACTCCAGAAGTCAATGTGCTGGTCCTACAGGGTGACAAAGATGAAAGAGCAAAGTTGATCCAGGAGCGACTGCTGGCGTGTGATTTTGATGTTTGCATCTCATCGTATGAACTAGTTATCAGGGAAAAGGCGCAATTAAAGAAACTAGCATGGCAATATATCATTGTTGACGAAGCGCATCGTATCAAGAACGAAGATTCCATGTTGTCTCAAATCATTAGGTTGTTCCATTCG
Source organism: Blastobotrys terrestris (assembly GCA_030674225.1). NCBI lineage: Eukaryota > Fungi > Ascomycota > Dipodascomycetes > Dipodascales > Trichomonascaceae > Blastobotrys > Blastobotrys terrestris. The sequence continues at coordinate 4,580 of JAJLUR010000004.1, forward strand.
AGAAATCGCCTCCTAATAACTGGTACTCCACTTCAAAACAACCTGCATGAATTATGGGCTTTGTTAAACTTTTTATTACCCGATGTATTTTCGGACTCCCAGGTGTTTGACCAATGGTTTGAGAGCCAAGGATCTGACCAAGACAAGGTTGTACAGCAGTTGCACAAGGTGTTGGGCCCATTCCTGTTGAGACGAGTCAAAGCAGATGTTGAAAAGAGTCTTTTACCCAAGAAAGAAGTAAACATTTATACCGGTATGTCAGATATGCAGGTCAAATGGTACAAACGATTATTGGAAAAAGACATTGATGCGGTCAATGGAGCGGTGGGGAAAAGAGAAGGTAAAACTCGGTTACTCAACATTGTCATGCAATTGAGGAAATGCTGTAATCACCCGTATTTATTTGAAGGTGCAGAACCTGGCCCTCCCTTCACAACCGATGAACATTTGGTTGATAATGCTGGGAAAATGGTGATTCTGGATAAGCTGCTGAAAAGAATGAAATCACAGGGTTCCAGAGTTTTAATCTTCTCCCAAATGAGCAGAATGTTGGACATTCTTGAAGACTATTGTTCGTTCAGGGAATATGAATATTGCCGTATCGACGGTTCCACGGCACACGAAGAAAGAATTCAAGCGATTGACGACTATAATAAGGAGGGATCGGATAAATTTGTATTTTTATTAACCACACGAGCCGGTGGATTGGGTATAAATCTTACTTCTGCTGACATTGTTGTGCTATATGATTCTGATTGGAACCCTCAGGCCGATCTTCAGGCAATGGATCGTGCGCACCGTATCGGTCAGACTAAACAGGTCATGGTTTTCCGTTTTGTTACTGAAAACGCTATCGAAGAAAAAGTGTTGGAAAAAGCTGCCCAAAAGCTTCGGCTGGATCAGCTTGTTATTCAACAAGGAAGAGCCAGTCACAATGCCGCCAAGAACTCGTCGTCTTCTAAGGATGAATTGTTGAGAATGATCCAACACGGCGCCAGTGAAATGTTTCAACAAACCAAAGGTACAGTCAGCGCGGACAGTATTGAAGAGATATTGAAGCACGGTGAAGAACGGACTGCTAGGCTTAACGCAAAGTACGCCAAATTAGGTCTTGATGACCTACAGAAGTTTACTACGGATTCTTCGGCGTACGAATGGAATGGACAGGATTTTACTAAGAAGAATAAGACTGACAAGAACCTTTTATGGATCAATCCATCGAAGCGAGAACGAAAAGAACAAACATACTCGATTGACCACTATTATAAAGGTATTCTCCAGTCTTCCAAAACGGCAGGACAACCACGAACGCTACGTGCTCCCAAACAGGCCAACGCATTTGATTTCCAGTTTTATTCTAAACGGTTCAAGGAACTCCAGGAAAAGGAATTTGCGAACTATCGTAAGCAGATAAATTACAAGGTCCGTCTGGATGATATCGAAGAGTCCCAGCTTGAGGAAGGAGAAACGAGGGAACAGCGTCGTAGGAAAGAGAATCAGGCTATTGAGAATGCTGAACCATTGACTGAGGAAGAAGAGATCGAAAAGACTGAACTATCCAAAGAAGGGTTCAGTAATTGGTCTAAGCGTGACTTCACGAATTTTATCCATCAATGTGCCAAATATGGAAGGGACAATTATCTTGCCATTTCAAAGGAATTTGACGACAAGACACCAGAGGACATTGAAAAATATGCACTGGTTTTTTGGCGAAGATACAAGGAGATTGACGGCTATGAAAGATATATTAGCCAGATTGAAGTTGGTGAGGAAAGAGCAAGGAAACTCTCTCTTCAACAAAAAATTCTTCGCCAAAAGATCGAGCAGTATAAATGTCCAATGCAAGAGATGCAAATCACATATCCTGTTAACAATTCCAAGAAAGTTTATTCTGAAGAGGAAGATCGATTTTTACTAATTCAAGTTGACAAGTTAGGGCTTGATAGTGAAAATCTATGGGAAAAGATCCGCGACCGTATCAAGAAATCGCCTCTCTTCAGATTTGACTGGTTTTTCCTTTCACGAACTCCGGTAGAGCTTTCAAGGCGTTGCACCACTTTGTTGCTTGCTGTCACAAGAGAGGTAGAAGGACCTAATGCTATGAAAAGAAAATCCGGTCCCAAAAAACAACAACCATCAACTCCGCAAGCATCTGCCACTAATACTGGTGCTAACACACCGGTGACAATTGATGAAACCTCTGTTGCCGATACACCTGAACCAGCTTTTGACGAAGAAATGACTGATGCTCCACCGACTACGCTCGATACCTCTACAGATTCTACGCCACAACCTCCGCCTTCCAAGAAGCAAAAAAAAATTCGCGCTGATGTAGTTAAGGATATTGAAGATGGTAAACAATAGAGATCATATATATCTAGACATATATATGCGTAAATTATTAGTTAATGGTACTTTTTGCATTACGTCTGTACGTTGATAGTGGACCCCGGTCCCTATGACTCTGTGGAAACGAAAGACCGTGATTTTCATATTGATTGATAGAGCTCAATACATACCTCGCTGTATCTGTATCAGTCCAACTTATATATATACGTGGGTATTCAAACTGTAGCTCATATATATACGACCTAATAATGAATGGAAAGATCCCGTTCGCTTGGCCCAACTGCAAGATGGATACAGATATATCCAGACCCTACAAGCCGCGGCGGCGGCGGCTTTTTATGCACCGGTCCGATAGCTAAGCGTAGTATGTGGATGACCGAGCAGAACACCCGGGTTGGTTTGTACACCACAAAACACTGAGATAAATCAATGTTCAGATTGAATAGCTCAATTCGACAAGCTCTTAGAGCAAACAGCGGCGCTTTTAAGCGGGGGATATCCACATCGAGCAACACCCCTAAACATCCTCTACGCCGTAATTTATTGGTCGGTTTTGGTGCTGGCTTGATTGGTTGCGGAGTCGCCGGTTTGCTACAAAGACAGCAATCCCCACAGATCAAGACAGACTCTCCTAAGAAAGGTTTTGACTTCAAGATCCCAGTGAATACAACCAGGGTTCAACCTGAAACGAAAGTCCTTCCGTTCCCTCAAGTTTTTGTTAGAGATGGCGAGGAGTACCAACTTCTGGGTGTTGGTGTAAGATCTGTTTCATTTCTCTCATTCCATGTGTATGGCTTGGGTATTTACGTTGCAGAGGATGACAAATTAAAGATCAGGTCTATTCTGGGTCAAGGTGTCACTTATGAAGATCTTGTTGACCCAGTTAAGGGTGGTGAACTCGTAGCAAAGTTGTTGAACGGAGGAGTTCGTTTTGATATCAGACTTGTTCCTGTCAGAAACACTGATTTCGGTCACTTGAGAGACGGACTCGTTAGGACTACCATGGCTCACCCCAGATTCAAGTCTGAGGGCAATGATGAAGCCTTTGGTGAAGGGTTGAGTGAGCTCAAAAAGGTATTCTCTAGGAAGATGAGTGTTCAAAAGAACAAGATTCTTCATCTTAACAGAGATAGTGATGGTGTGTTGTCGGTTACATTCTACAAGGCTGATGACGAGACTGAGGCGGCTGAGCCTCTCCACTTAGGAATTGTCAAAATGCCGTTGGTGTCTGAGCTTCTCTTCCTTCAATATCTTTCCGGAGCGAAGCCATCCAGTGAAAGTGCTAGGCAAAATGCCATTAAAGGTTTGGTTGAAATCTGTAAATAGTAATAATTATCAAGAAATACCTCTGTTACTCTATTTTTGTTCGATTGGTTCTTGACTTAAACGTGATCTAGAAACGATCCGATTTTGATACAAATCAAATCTGTTTCTTTGAACTGATCTTGAAAATTAATGGTTTTATGTCTTGGAATTTCTTATTTTATTATTATTATTATTATTATTATTATTTTTTTTTTTTTTTTTTTTTTTGAAGCTGGTCTTCGTTTTATTCGTTTGAAAAAAAGAACGGTAATCATATACAACTTGTCTTATCTTATTTACACAGTAATGTTGGGCATAAACGTCAATTGCTTTTTTTTTTTTCTTTTAAGTTTATACCGGCTATTGAAAGGAATGCGACCTTAATTCGTACTTTTATTGACCAAAACAAAAAATCCAAATATACTCAATCCAAATGGTTATTGTATCACTTTGACTCAAACCTGATCCAAGTTCATTGAATACGTATTTATTGAAATTGGAACTCTGTGTTCGTTTCGAGTGTCAGTTAAAATTTCGACGAACCACTCTGACACCTTTTCTGACAAGTCCAGCTGGACAGATATACATATATATATATGTGTGTGTGTGTGCTATCACTTCGCACCTTGACTTGCCTTGTTAAAATCTGCCAACACCATGGTTGCCGTTCGCTACTTTCTTTCAGCACTCCCACTTATTTTGTCAGCAGTCTCAATGCCCATCCCTCATGAATCTTCCGAGAGCATGATAGAAAAAAGATGTTTTTTGGGGATGTGCAAACTTATGCCACACGCTAATACCAATACGGCTACCTCAGGTAGTTCTAGTTCAGCATGCACTAGTTCAACCTGTCAATCTTCCTGCACTACTGGAAACTGTCAATCCTCTGGTAGTGCCCCGCCCACCAGTCAGATGAGCAGCAAAGGATCGAGTAACGGGTCAACTCAAGGATCGAGTAACGGATCAACTCAAGGCTCTACTTCGGGATCCAACACTGGTTCTACTAGTTCGGGTGGTAAGAATATTGATGTGGGCAAGATAGTTAGCACTGCCGGAAAAGCCGCCAATGGTGGTTTGAATTTGGCTGGTGATATTACTAAAGGCGTGATGGGTGCCGTTGGCGCGGGCACTGGTATGAGCGGGCTTAGTGGAATAGGAGATATGGTAAGTGGTATTACCAAAGGTATTGGGTCTGCTGTTGGAGGATTGTAAATAATTCGTCCATTCTCGGTTTTTATTGGTTTTCTTTTATTATATATTTTATCGCTTTTGTCGTTATTAATTATTGCTTCCATATCCCGTATGTTTGAAAGGTTTTATATAATCGGCTTGATAAATTGCTTATACTTTTCTTAGTTACACTTTGAGATGGAAATGACGGTTTCGACCGCTTTGAGGCACACACAAGAAAATTCATCTGGTGATGTTTGAAATTATAGTGATGGCTATTGGTATACCCTACATGGACTGGAATAAGAATCCTGGATTGCACGTCCAACTCAGGGAGGACCAAATGCCAATGATCTCGATATTAGCATTTATCCTGAGAAAAGTGCCTTTGCCATTTGGAACTGCGGAGGTTTCATTCTAACTTCTCCGCTGACACCCAAAAAGGAATTAATGCCCTAGAAACATCGGCAGGCCGACATGAGCAGGGGTGTGAGACATCCGTATAGGGTAATATTAGCCCAGTTGATGTTAAAAAGACGTTGAAATCATTCTGCAAATTTGTTAAAAAAAATTTTAAAAAATAAAGAAGGATAATCATGACTGTAAGCTCAGAAAATCCAGCCCTCGTGGTTACGGCAGATCATCGAATCAAAATGATCCAGGCTCCAATTAGAGAACCGGCGGAGGATGAGGTCTTAATCCACGTAAAATGCACTGGTGTGTGCGGTTCCGATATTCATTTTTGGAAGACTGGGGCCATCGGAGAGCTGAAGGTGGAGGGTGATTGCATTCTTGGGCACGAGAGCTCTGGCATCGTTGTCAGGACTGGCGAGAATGTCACCAACGTTCAAGAGGGAGATAGAGTTGCAATTGAGCCTGGTGTCCCATGCGAAAACTGTTATTTGTGCATGCAAGGAGACTATAACCTATGTGAAAATGTACAATTTGCAGGGGTATACCCATATGACGGTGGGTTGCAACGATATAAGACACATCGAGCAAAATACGTTTATAAGATTCCTAACAGCATGACTTTTCGTCAAGCAGCCTTAATTGAGCCATTATCAGTCGTTATTCACGGAATTGAACGAGCACAATTAAAATTGGGTAGAAGCTGTGTTGTTACCGGGGCTGGTCCAATTGGGCTTATTGCCCTTGAAGTCGCACGAGCGTCGGGTGCTACCCCGTTAGTTATCACTGATATTTCAGCAGAAAGACTTTCGTTCGCCAAAAAGTTTGTTCCCCAATGCAGTACATACCAAATTGACACCGACAAGACTGAGAAAGAAAATGCAGCACAGATCCGTCAAATGTGTGGACCTGAAGAATGCGATGCCCCAGATGCAGTTCTAGAATGTACCGGGGTCGAAGGTAGCCTTGTCACTGCATGCTACACCGCTCGTCGCTCGGGATTAGTAGTGGCTATCGGGGTAGGCCGCGATACCCTCAACAACCTGCCATTCATGCACATTTCACTCGCAGAAATTGACATCAAATTCATCAACCGATATCGCAACACATGGCCCGTCGCAATCAAGTTGATATCACAAGGCGTGATCGACATTGACAGATTGATTACCCATACCTTCCCGTTGGAACAGGCCAAAGAAGCTTTAGAGCTTTCTAGTGACACCAGAAATGGGTCCATCAAAGTTCAAGTAACAGATACCGGAAACTAAGCATGTAATATACGGCTTGTATTATGGCTACTGAATTGTACCTAACAGCCTGCAATTGTCCAAATGCCGTAAAAATCAAATATGATTATAGTAGAACACTATTGGAAGTGTGACGACCACACCAGCTCTGCTAGTTCTGCCGTGGGAGCAGGTAAAGTGTAGTGCGTACATTTCAACCGGGATA
>JAJLUR010000004.1:11366-46751 GCA_030674225.1 Blastobotrys terrestris
AGATCCCCTGAAAACGGATCCCACCTTTTTTTTTTTTTTTTTTTTTTTTTTTTAGTGCGGAGGTGGTGTAGCTCGGATTCATCCCATCACCGCAAATTGTCATGACCAAAGACAGGCCCAAACGGTCCCGTGTGCGTACCGGGTGTGTGACGTGTAGGAACAGGCATAGAAAATGTTAGTCTATATAGCAGTTGAAGTACCATTTCCCTTATGTACTAACAGAAGACTGTTTAGGCGGAGAGGAAAAACCGAAATGTGTGAATTGTCAAAAAAAGGATATTGAATGTATATGGCCGGTACAAGGACGGTTTAAAGACGCCAATACGAAGTTAGGGAAGAATCATATATCTATAGTTTCAAATACCCCAGCTGAAATTGAAATTATTACAGAAAATCCTATTGCAAAGAAGAAACGCAAACACGAATTGAGTAGTAATTCCGCGTTGGCTAACGACGAGGCATCTCAGACAGTAGAAACAGGCAATCCTACTGTCGAAAATCCTGAAAGGGGACATTTCCATTCTAGTGAGATGGGCCCACCCGACCTGTTTCAAAACTTTGACGATAACCGGGAGCACCAGGGGGATATTACTTTTGATAGTGTACAGAATGATAAAGAACAAGCGACCGTGGAAAATGGTAGCTTTGAAAGTCTAGGACTAGAAATGTTCGAAGACCTGAACAATGTTTTAAGAAGCTATATGTTCTCCGCGGTAACTTCTGAGAATTCTGATTTTCAATTGCCCGTTGAATCTGAAAAGCCCATGGCTCCAAATCTCTTTGAGGATCCAGGAGTCATGATTCTTTTGAGCAACTACATAACTGAGGTGGCTCCCTGGCTTGATATGTTTGACCATGACGACCATTTTGGAGTGGTCATTCCGCGTCTGGCTCAAAATTCCCCGGGCCTTATGTTCGCAATTTTGGCCATCTCTTCTCGACAGGCTGAGCGTAAAGGTACTCAGCTCTCCTCAGAATCTACTACCTTAGAGTTGTACCAACAAGCGCTGCATCATCTGTTACCGGAGTTCGAAAAGCACGATATTTGTACTGTATCGGCCTGTGTCATTCTATGTGTGTTGGAAATGATGAGCTCGTCCCCCTCTAGCTGGAGAAAACATTTGGAAGGCTGTGCTGCTCTTTTTTCGGCTGTTGGAATAAACGGATTTTCTTCAGATCCCGTCGCAAGATCGCTGTTCTGGTGTTTTGCCAGGATGGACTTGTCTTGTTCCGTCATTGAGGAAGATGCACCAATTATTCATTGTGATAAATGGCTTCCTCCGCATGCGACAACGCCCTCTGACGATTCGATATCTAAAGCGTATGTCTATTTCACAGGAATTGCCGAGCCATTCCCACATCAAGCAAGCCCTTATGAAACTTATGCCAATTATGCCGTTTTCTTAGGTGCCCGAGTTTCTGAATTACTGGAAAAGGAAAATCATAAAGACCAAGATTACATAATAAGATGGGGAATACTATGGGAAGAATTGATGGGTTGGGAAGCCAATCGATCGGCTGAGCTCCTTCCAGTCGCTACTTTAGAGCATACTCTACCATTTCCCACTGTTTTATATACTAACGGTCCGGCAATTTCAGGAAATCAAATATTCCATACAGCAGCAATTCGGATGCTGCTTTCGAAGCCTAAATTGGTTCAACTTCCCAAGACCTGTAAGTCTGTATTATGGCATGCTCGGAGAATTTGCGGTATCTCACAAACAAACGATCATCATGGCTGTTTGAACAATGCGCTGCAACCGTTATGGATTGCAGGTCGTCAAATGTCCCACCACACGGAACATGAGGCGATTTTGAAAATGCTCGATAGAATTGAGACAACTACTGGGTGGGCCATGCGATGGCGTGGAGATGATTTGAAAGAATTCTGGGGGATGAGCTAGTGAAAGCATTCATGTTGTTAGCCTGCATATGGTCTGTTATATTATCAGAACTACTGTCTTCTTATTTGAATATTTGGTCAATTATACAAAAGTGCCCCAATACTCGCGGGACAACGCTGTCGATGCATAAGGATACTCAGAGACATTGGCTGGCCGCATGGACTTGGAATTTGTCAAACGCTTTATCTTCTGGGCATATGCTTGCTTCTTTTTTAGGCTCATATCATCCCCAATTATCGAGTTATGCGAGCTGATGTGGTAGAACGGATCGATCTTGGATTCTCCTTGCGCAACAATACTGCAATACCAACAAGCGCATAACGGAAAATTTTCACCATATAGAAAGTTGTATCTCTTGCAAGTTTGTATGAATAATTCAGATAAAGCGGTTTCTTCAACCTTATCACGATGTTCAATGAAGTATCCGCAAGTGTGAATAGAGTAATGATAATACAATTGCGGTTTTAGCTGATGAGTGTGCCAAATCAAATCTACATCAATAGTAGGAACAAGCTTATAATTCTTTGTGTCAAATAAGCCCACAAACTTTTGATACCGCTCAATCATTCGGTCGATGTCCTTGCATCTGTTATACCAACCGTAGTTTATGATGTCCTGTATGAAAACCGACTGTCGTACTACCGCACCGGTCAACTCAACGCTAAACAAGCTTAGATTGTTCCAGTATCGGTTCAAAACTTTTACAAGGAGGACAACTTCCCTACTCTGAGTCAGTCTAACCCGGGAATATTTATCTACGATTGCTCTGACACGGGCAATTGTCAATTCTTCTTCTGTTCGAACAAACTTGTTTATTTCTTCGCGTAGTCGTTGTGATCCAATCACTTTGTAAATACCCGATCTATCCCAAAAGGGTTTAGATATTTTGGAATCCAAGCCGTCACGCAGCACGCAGCCAGGTAAAGCATTGCCATTCCTAAAAAAGTCTTCCAGATCTTCCTGGAATTTTAAGACACGCAAAACCTCATGAGTATAAAGCACACCACAACCTCCACAGCGCACACGCATGTTTTCGTAACCATAGCCAATCTCGTCAATCTTTACTTCTGACTCGCCCTCACCCGAAACAATATTGATCCAGGGGACTTTTATCACACAGCTACATTTGACACATTGTATCCTTCTATACATATCGTCATCCCGGTTTTCCCACCTTTGACCGACATTGGCTTCGAAAAACTTAACAGCTCCAGGACTCGGGTAATATTCTGCGTTTGATCCTAATGCTTGATTTACTAAATCCCATGGAATGCCTTCGTGCCACATAAATCCAACACCTTGGCGAACGCAATCTTCAGCATACGCTCGTGGGTTTAACATGTGCGAATGCCAAACCATCAGCACATCCAGGGGAGGTAACATATCTTCGGTCAGTTTAACTGTATAATCCGTCTTCTTGCTCCAATTTTCAAAATATTCACTTCCTTCTTCAACATCACTAACTTGCAACCTTCGCTGGTCATCGTCTTCAATCAAACGAATTAGGATATTCTTCCACCATTCTTCGTATCTTGCCGTCGCCCGTTGAACATATAGTCCCCACCTAACCTCCTTTATCAATGATCGAGCGGTAGGGATCCGTCCGTAAAGATCTGCCTTGGGGCTAGGGAACTTCATCCAGTCGAAGATCCCAAAAATGCCATCCTGTTCTTCAATCTCCTCCCTAAGCTTACAGAAAGCTTCCATAAGCCGGAGATGGGCTATCACCTCATCCCGATAAGGGATCTCCTTCCGCCGCCCTTCATTGGGAAACTCCAAATCACTCTTCATCGCCTCCGACTCGTTGTTCTCCTCATCTCCAATATAATATTCTCTATTACTTCCGGGTTTTTCCTCAAACACCAACATAAGAGGGGTAATGCTTCATGAAAGAAATTGAAGCGTATAAACCTTACCTTTCTAGTGCGGGTGCGCGAATTTGCCTATCTCTTTTTGGGTGCGAATGCGGCTCCTCTTTGTTTCAGAATTTGCAATTGCGGTGCGTCGCTGACACTCTGGTGGGTGCAAACAAGCCTTGCACTGGCGCCACCATCTTGCGCGGCTTGTGTGTTAGCCGCGTGTGGCAGTACCAGCGTAACTGTATAGCGAATGTGGCGGTTCTCAGTATACATATGTGGATTCAGGACAAACTAACCAAAATGCGATATAGGCAAATTAAACTCGCCGGCGACAGTGTATGAAACTGCTGTCGTATCTACATCAAGGTTAAATATGATAAAACTATTCAGTCTAGGCATGAGACCAGACACTTTAGTGTTTCAGCTTTTTTTTGTGGTCATTTGCTGGCAACTTAAATTGATTAAATGCCACTGAGTATGTAATTGCTCATGTACCGAAAGAGGTTGTAGTCTTGGTAATACTCTTTAAACCCCCCGACAAAGGCGAGGCCACACCAGGGAGCGATTGGGATGAATTTCCTTAGGCCGCTTTTCTGATAGCTGTCAGGATCGCCCTCAGTGTTTATGTGAACTATGCATAGCCGAAATCACCAAATACGTTATGCATAAGTGAATTTATATGCACTTTTGGATGTATGCATATGCCTATCGGCTTTGCAAGTCTATACCAGCTTCTCATTTATACGTCTGCGTATCTCTAACAAGAACAACGATTAACGCAAGAGCCCATGAGTTTACAGATAAATATTTGTTAAGGGGTCATTAAGTTTATTCGTATAAGGTTTTCTCAATACAATTTGATAAAGTGGAATTCATTTTATTTATTGTTGGTAGAGCAAAGTAGCCCATGATTCGGTATAGCGATATAGCTATACAGCATCTACGAATTTAATTCAATGCTAAGCTGTTGTAGCTCGATCCGCCACGGTACCAACTAGAGATTGAAAAAAAGGTCTAAAAAAAAATCCTTTTATAATTCTCCTTTTGAAACCACGGAAATACATGCGCAATAAGATGTTGTTGTAAGCAACCGGACACATTTGCAGATTCACCTACAATACATCCCTTGCGGCCAGTTAACCAGTTGCTCAAACGAAGTATCAGCGGCAATTAGTTGTTCAAGTTCATTCTCGATATTAATTGCCGTTCGCAACTTCGAAACAACACTTGCCAATGCAGCTATCGCTTTTTCAGAAGCGCAATCACTCTTTGTAATTCGAACGAATGCCAGAATTGTCCCTCTGAGGATCTCAAAACGATATCGTTCTATTCGCGGCCACGCATATCGGAGAGTCAGTTTCATGTAGTCACAAGTTTTTATTATCAAGCCAGGCGAATGAGCGATGAATGGGTCCCCAAGGATATTTATATAAACCTTCACCAAGTCCTGGAGATATTTAATAGTTTCCGATCCAAGCTCGTACAGAACCTGTTCCAAATTTCCTAAAAGTGACAGCAAAAGTTCTACTTTTTGACTGGAGCTGGACAGTGCATGTAAAATGTCAAACATCAGAGTATCTAGATCAGACAATATATCCTTTTCTTTTCCACCGTGTCTCTTGAGAGACCTAACTAGCTCCAGCAATGTAGACACGCCTTGGGTCGTCAGGCGCATAGTAAGATCTGCCTCAACACTGGGAGGGAGATAATGTAGCACAGGAGTCACAGCTTTCTTAAATACCGGTTGAAGACCAGTTGTATACAAGAAATGCGGGTCCATTTTTTCAGCTACTAGCTGGATAAACAAGCAGCCTTTAGCCTTAATTAAAGCTTCGTGATCGTCTGCGATATTTAAGATTGACGGTACTAAAAATGGCCAAATAGTCCTCAATTCGGCTTCCTCCATATTCCTTATCACGACTTCAACCAATGAAATTACGGATTGGTCAAAACTTTTCCAAAGGGGTGAGTCATGATCTGGGTCGTTGGCCGGGTTTAGCCTATTTCTGAAATTAGTATTGTTTATTTTTTTTCGGCCCGCGCTTGAAACCGATGGATGGGAATTCGACTGGATAAAAAAAGGTTTTATTTGCTTTCCAATCAAGTCCGCATATGATGGATCCTCTCTTGTTTGTAACCAATTGCGAGAAATCTCCAAGCTCCTCATAGTTACCCAGGGGTATCCTTCAAGACTATACAGCAACATGTGTTCTTGAACCAACGATCCATTATACTTTGATAACGCTTCTAATAGATCTGGAACTATTTCTAGGAACTGACACTGAAGCTTCCATCGAGTCCTTGACTCCGCAAGTTCGTCCTTATACCAAATCCATTCCCCATGGATGGGCCGGACACATTCGCACAGGAGAGCAGAAAGATTATCATCACAGCCGCCTAGAACGTTTAAAGCATCACGAGTATTCTTTATGATATCTTCGGTTAGGTTATTCTTTGATCTATTAAATCTTTCAAACGTTTCTATACTAGTCATGTTGTCAGATCGGGGATCAAGTACCGGCAGCACTTGGAACGGGAGAGAGGACGCTCGGCGGATTTTCAAGGAATACATACCTCTTATTTTTTTTTTTTTTTTTTGAGCAAAGACGGCTACGTTAATTATATCCATAGATGTCCGCGGAGAAGTGAAGAAATATGGCTTTCTTGCCTCTTTTGCAAAAATAAAATAAAACAAAAGAAAAAAAAGTGTGATCCCATATCTTAGGTGAGGAAAGGCATCACTTGCGTTATGCATCAATTACAAACATCATTCATTTATTTACAAAATATATACATATATATACACCGTCTATTTCTGGGATTCCTGGATCCTAAAAAGACAACGATTAGCACTCCTCGAAACTGACCAAGCTAATTGCAACTTACATCTTGACAACATTAATATTAGTGTCGAGGAATCGGTGTAGGCAATTTTGCATACAGGATTCCTCAGTGCTGTCTAATCTGTTGGAAGTGATCTTTCCAGTAACACACTTCTTCCAGCACATATCCGTGAAATTGTGAATGGCTGGCAAAAAAAAAGTCAGTATTCCGCCTAGATCGCAACATAGTCATGGCACATACAGCTTTGAACCTTGGACTTGGAAGTTTCCGCTTCAATCCATTGAAGTATTTCCTTTCTGGAATTCGGATCGAGGTTTTGGAGGGCCTGTTGGTCGAGTTCTGGCATTCTGTTCATTCGTTACCTCTGAGACTTCTGCTCGGGAGTGGAAAATTTCGTATTCCCAAAACGCTGTTACCCGGCTGAAATGGTTTGATTGTTCGGGGAAGGAGAAGCCGCACGATTAGCGGTGGTTGAAAGAGGCATAAACAATATTACCTCACAAGTCAGTCCCACTCCCTCGGGTAAAGCGCTGAAGCCGCCCCGACGAAGTCGGGCCACTCGCAGAGTGGGCCTGAGAGATAGTTGCAAAACGCTTTGTGGGGGCCACGTGCATGCGCGAAGGTAGTAATTTTTGAATTTTTTTTTCACCACATCACAACGTGAGGACCCTATTGTCTACCCCTGTATTCAAAAATAGAGATTTCAACTTATTTGATGGTGGTTTTGGATTTTTTGTACCTTGGATAGTCGTAGAGAAATTTGTATGTTGGGTTTTAGTAGCTTCCACACTCTAGCCGCACCCCCACACCAAAAATTCTTACGGCACAGCATATTGAACCAATAACAATAAACATATGCTAGCTGTATTTTTTTTTATTTCACTTTATTTTATTAACTACGTTCGCAGAATTGCCGGGATATATACTCATTTATAGTGTAAAAATTGGTATACATCGTTCCTGTTCACACAATTCAATTACCTTTCCTCACTTCTATAAATTCCTGATACGTCCTATTACGAAAAATGGTTCTACAGAGATCACTATGCTCTGAAAGGTAAATCCGGATTGTCTCTTGCCTAGGTCTGACCAGGAATAAACAGTTGACCGTCTTGTAGAAGGAAATAGAGATATACTGTCTGCAAAACCAGGATTAGGGAAACGTAAAAATTTTCAAGAGTGTTCCATTCGAGGTTGTGAAAACCAGAGGTTTATAACACTGGTGATATCACCCCTGAAAGCCCCTGTACAAGATCGAACAGGTGCTTTAGAGAGATTAGGAGAAAGCCCCAGTCCCTAATTTCTCAATAAGACTGAGTATTGGCACTATAGTCCTTGTCGGCCCAGAAACTACAAAAATAAACTCGACCGCAACACTATTTCAGGAAGAAGAATTTTGCAAAAAATATTCTTACTAGCATTGATGAAGCACACATGAAAGACTTATCAGACAAATGAAAATTGAATCCTGACGAATATCTTCACACGTGACGTGATTGCTCTATATATAATCTACAACAAGCGATAAATGTTCTTATTCGGAAGCTCTTATGGAATAGCAGGTTGGTCATCCGCATCACGTATGTGTAACCTGTACTTTCGCCTAGAGGCACTAGAAATCTTTGGCATTGTGGAGAGTGACTTCTAGTTTATGGATCGTGTTCCAATAACTGAATAATTTGGTGATGTCCCAATTGGCAGTTTCGCGCCAACTTTTTTTCGCAAGTTTCTGTCAGGCCCACTCGCGTTGCTCGTGGATGGCCGACTGTGTCGGTGCCCGCTACGCGGGTGGGACTGATTTATGAGGTAATAAACAATATCTCGATTGTTATCATCGTATTGCCATTTTTTTCGTGTAGAAAATTCCTTCTAGAGAGCAACTTCTGTCATGGATTATGCCATAATACAAAATTATTTGAGTAAGTCTAAGGATTTTGGGGAGAACGAAAAAAAAAACCAGAGGAAGCTACACGATGACCCTATCAATGACGGATTATATTCGATACGACTTAAATCAGAACTGGAGCAGTTGCGCTGCGCAAATTCTGAACGTCCTATCGACGTGTCACGCTTATTTTGCCTTCCATACATTCTGGCTGTTCAAAGATTGGAGTCAATCAGTGATCAGTCTTTTGGGATTGTCGAACGATTGAGAGAACAAGAGTCCTTACTAAGAATCTCAATTGAGGAAAAAACCACACTGAACAATGATCTAACGGAATTGAACCGTTTGTTACGAACACGATTGGACTTGTTGCTCACATCGCATACCAAACACAAACCAGCAGATGCCGTAAAAGAGCTAGAGGAGAAAAACGCGTCAGTTATGAAGGAAAATAAGCAATTGCTCAGTCAGTTAAAGGCGTTATTAAATAATCAAGTTTTAGAAGCGGTTCTTGATCAGGATGAAGATGGGCCAAAACTAGAAATCCGGTCTGAGCTACGGAGAATTGTAGAAAATTTGCTCAACGAGATGTTTAACCAAAATTCAACAGGATATATACGTGTCCCCGATATGGATTCGCCAATTGCTCATTTTTTGCTATCTAATGATTTAATAACCATTCACCCGGAACATCCAAACCAAATTCGCCTGAGGGATTTTGGCAAATGACTAAATAACATTCTGTTCATCTTTATTTATTATAATTACTATCATTAGTATATTGCTAATGCCTTTGTACAATATTATTTTTTAGTACTTCACCAGCACCTCGTTTTCTCAGCATACGGCCAACGGATTTTTTGAATTTGGTTTGTGACCGTTTGGATAAAAAATCGACTTCATCCACCACTGATTCCCGATTGACACTTCCCGGAGTAGCAACCAACCGACTCAAATCCGCATTCTTGATAGGCGTTGATGTCGCTGATGCTGGTGATGCTGTATGATTATGGCGTCTTCCGATACCACTGCTGCGAGGTGCCTGTGGCTGCAGTTCCCTTTGAAGTGTTTGAACTTGCTCAAATCGTCTATACGCCAAATGTGTGATTCGATCAATTGACTCCCTAATACCAAGTAATGACGGTGCGTTTGACGAACCATATCTCGACAGACGGGATTTTAACACATTAACTTCGGATTCGATCGAGCTTAGAGTTTCGTCAACGGAACTAGTTTTCTTTCGCAACTGTCGCTGCAGCTCAACTGCATTGACAGGTAAACTGCGAAGCTCCAATGCCCGTTTGCTCACTTCTCCCGACTTAAACTTGACTAGTTCCTGCGCTCTTGAGAGCTGCAACGCAACACTGGTCAACGACTTTTTCAATTCTTCCACTTTCTCACTTTCCCCTTTTGTATCTTCAGTATACTTAGAAATCTGGTTGATCAACATATCTGAAAGATAGCTGATAGTAGAACTATCTGACAATCTCCACCGATCCCTCAGCCAAACATCCTCTATGCTAGAGGGACCATACTCATTCTCGTACGCGTGCCATTCAATATATTGTGATAGCGAACGAGCATTATCATGCATAATGCCAAACTGGGCTTCCGTTTCTTTATAATACTGGTCAAAAGGCGAAGCTTCTTCGTCTTCTTCTTCGGATAACACTGCTGCTTTTGTCGGAATGAAATCTGGGAAGTCTGGTACCTTATTATAATCTGGTTCGGGAGTTTGTTCAGACTCGTAATTTTCGTCCTCTTCCTCATCCTGGTAATCTTCTTCACCTTCACCTTCTTCCTCCACACTTTCGTTTTGTTCATCACCAAGATCTTCGAACTCTGATATTTCTCCATCCGCTGGCGTACTTAACTCTTCGTATCCCTCATCCGAAGTTGACCGTTTGGACATTTCCAACCCTCCATTGTCCAAAACAACGGAATTTGGACCACCAACTAACGCTGATGACGAACCCAATGTAGTTGATGAGCCAGAAAACGGAGCATTGCTAAAAGCAGGTTTTCCGAAAAGGCTGCTTTCTGAGGGCTGGGAAAATAATGACTGTCCCTCTACATTCGCAGCTGAGCCAGAAAGAGGAGCAAGTGATTGCGCTGAAGGCGTTACCTCATCAAACTTAGAGGTACGATCCAAATCATCTAAAAGTGTTGGGTTGAAAGTAACCATACCTGACCCCTGTGAAGGCTGCGGAGGTGGAGAAGCAGGGTGACTTTGTGGCTTAACCTCATTTTCCAACTCGGGCCCTCCCGATGCGGAATCAACGTTAGCCGATTCTGAAACTGATAGAGAGCCAACGCCCTGATTATTTTTTACAGGTTCTGTTGAGCTGTCTTTGATTTGATCTTTCTCGTCAGAATGCTTTTCCTCCTGTTCACCTCCTTGATACGAGTCAACAGGTGGTTCAGTTTCGTGCTTTTCATAATTCAAGTTTTGCTGATCATCGGCAACAATTCCTTTCCCAGATACAGAATCCTTATCGCTAACTCCATCATCATGCTCTTCTTTGACTACTGGCATACTGGTAAATTCTTGTTTGACAATTGGCTCAATTTGATCTTCTTTAACTCGGGCATCATCCGAATTCTCTTCTTTGTTCTCCTGTTCTGTTTCATTTTTATGAAATTGGGCGTCTTTGTCACCAGACCTAGCTTTTTCAAAATCTGAATTTCCTGTATCAACGTCTTCAGATTTCTTTGAGACCGGTTCTTCACCTTGATCATGTTTTTGCTGCTCATCGGAGGTGTTGGAATTTCCTTCTGCAGTCTCTTCCGGTTGAATAGCTGAATCCTCTGATTCGGTACCGTTCTCCTGCCCTTTTTCCTGCTTCTTCTGATTAGCAAGATTTATACTTCCCAAATCAACGATAGAGTTGGAATCATTTGATTGCCCGAAAGAAAATTGAGTACCAGGAATAGCACGAGATTGGCCACCCAACCCAAAGCCGACGTCATTAAATTTGGTGAATAGATTACTCGAATCGTCAGCTTTCTCAGTCCCAAAATCTTTAACAGCATCGGGAGTATCATCATCCTCGTCAGATTGCAGCTCCTGTTCAGATTCGCTCTCAGAATCCCATTTCGAAGATACCCCCTTACCAGGTTTGTCTCTTAAAATATCGTTTCCTAACGGATACTGGCCGTCATTAGCCGGTTCCTTCTTCATATCTTGCGTTTCATTAGCCTTGAACGCATTTCCAGCGTCAAATGCGTTTCCACCACTACCAAACGGCGACTTTCCACCAAATACATTAGAGCTGCTAAATGAATTCGATCCTCCAAAAACTCCGCCCGAATTTCCAAAATGGTTTCCAAAGGAGCCGGCGAAGCCTCCACCAGATGATGATTGCCCAAAGCCGGAATTCATACCAAAGGACGATTTCCCGAAGGCGGGACTGGACGTGCCCTTTTCGGAATCTTTCCTCGGTGGCTGGTCTTCGGTTTCTGACGGCTTAATAAAGCTTGTCTGTTGACCAAAAGCGGGTTTACCTCCAAAGGAACCAACATTGGAAGACGGAGACGAATTTCCATAAGAAGCACCAAACGAGGGTTTACCAAATGCTGTACTGCCGAACTTGGAACCATGCGTACTTCCAAAATTCGGTTGGCCTAACGATGGAATTTTAGGGGCGGAGCTACCGAAACCAAAACCAGTCTGAGGCGTTGTCTGGAAGCCTGAACCGGCTGAAGCTTGAGTACTCGTCGTCGTCGCCGCAGTCGAACCAGCACCAACTACCTCATTATTTTGCGCACTCTTAATCTTGGCTGCGTAAGATTGCTTCACTGCTTCCAAGTTAGTGGTGCCGTTTTTTGCCCCATCCTTGTCAACAATATACCATGCACAGATACTACCTTCATTGTTCAATACCCATATAATTGGAAGCGGAGAACAAGAAGGAGTATCCGCGCCTACGCAAGGTTCCTTTACAGCTTCAGTAGAAGAAATGTCAAGGGCAGAACCCACGGGCAAAGTGTCATCTTCAGTGAATGGAAGCCCAGCACGATCGGCATCTTCGGACATCGCAAATAGTTCATTGTCGGTCAGCAATGCAAGGTCTGGGGCCGCACTGAATGCTAGAGATATAAGAAACGGCAGCTCCGGCTTCCAATCCCTTACTACCTGAGTGTACCACCAACCGCCTGTAGGTTCTACAGGTGCACAAACATCATGAATTTGGGACCACTCACAGGTATTATCTGACTTATCTCGATGGCATATAAACGGCAGGATGGTGGTGTCATCACCGTCGTCGTCTTCATAAATCACAAGAAAAGTAAATGTATGTAACCAAGTCAACCCAACTGGGTGAGCAGATTGCCTGATTTCCTCCAATTTTTCATAAACGAAGGCTTTTTCGCCATCAGGAAGTAATTGAACAATGCTACCATCTGTCATACCTGAAAGCAGCTGTTTACCTTTGGGGGACCAAGAAATAGCCTTCACCTCTGAAGAAATATTAGTTAATTGCTTTCGTAATCGACTTAGATCTCCTGATTCTTCCAAGACAGTAAATTCATTGTTAGTTCCGGGACGACTTTGAATGTCGCGTATTGGCCCCGGTGTCTTGACGTGGACTTCTGGTTCATCTATGGCTCCGTCTTTCAACACCTTTTCAATAGAATAAATAAAGATATCGTTATCAGTAGTGCACAACGCAATTAAGCTTTCATCGGCAGAAAATTCCAGATGCCTAACTCTTCCAGGAATTGGATATTCCTTCTTTTGTAGCCCTTGTATATTTACGTTCGCGACCGTCGTTCTCAAATCCGAAAGCTTTCCTGCAATAATTCCATTACCACCAGCAGCAATGAACAGGTCATTCGTGTTGGAGATAACAAACAATTTCTCCGAATTTGGTCTAGGTCCATCATATGGTTCGATTAGTTTAGCGCCATTATCAGAACCTAGGATTTTGAATCCCCACGACTAAATGTCGCTGATTAGCTACTGGATCAAATTCAACTCGTGTCTACCAGCTTACCTCTGTGCTGACTTCACCCAAATCAGCTTTACGGTTTGTGGGGGATTGCATATTAATTACACTGTCCCCTGACGTATTTCTGGCGGTTGTTTGTTAATCTTTTCTTTGGAAAAGTTAGCTTGATTTTTTTTTTTTATGGAGTTGGTAAATAATGCCCGCCTCCGTAATGATGATGTCCCAAACACAGCTTTCGTTGACCGGTCCAGACACCAATGCGCAGGGACACGAGATGAGATTAGAGAAACATAAGGGAATTTTACAAATAGTCTTATTTTATTTGTGATGTTGTAGTCCAGCTTTAGCATTTAAGTATGTACTGGTTCTATAAAACAAGGTATTACCAGAGAGGGAATATATCGATGACAAACTCTGCACTCACTAGCTAGAGCATGGGATACTGAATGAACTAAGCATAGGTATATTTTGTTTTCAATTTTAACACGCTATTTATCTCCTGGTGAATGAAATTTATAGTATGTATGTATATGCGTAGTATGGCATAGTCTACTTTAAACTGAGGAGTGCAACGACTGTGGCATATGCATATGCATACATCCCTCTCTGCGTGCTCACTTTTTTATTTCACTTCATTTATTAACTATGCATACATACTCGTACACGTTTCTACTAAATATATACCTATTTGCACAAATAAATTACTGTGAAGACCTTATAGCGGTAAACGGGCTAGCTCGGTTTTATAGGGATAACTATTGTATTGATCTTTTTCAATCCCAAATATGCATATGGGTGAGACTTGACGAAAAATCCTAACACAACCGCTCTGAATCACACTACTGTGCACATGTATAGCTACTGTAGGAGTAATACAGATGGTGCATAGTAGCTATGCACAGTCCATGTCATGCGCACACACAGATGCATAGTTAACAAATGAAGTGAAATAAAAATATATATATATATTCCCCATAAATTGTCATATTGGATATAATGTTGAATGACATAACTGCCAGTGGTTCCCTTCGAAAATAATCGGACATCTGTTTTTTTTCTCCGCGAATTTGCTTACCTCTTACTACTTCGTCGGGTTCACGTGATCTGAGCCGCGCCGATCTCTTAAAAAAGAGTCACATAGCCCCAATAAATAAAACCTCCGATTGGTGCTATTTCATGAGCACACTCACTACACATGGCTTCGTTTGACTTACAAAAACTTGCTCGACCAAATATACTGGCTCTTGAGCCGTACAGATGTGCTCGAGACGATTACAAAGTGGGGGTGCTGCTAGACGCGAATGAAAATACACACGGCCCTTCACTGGTAGATGTTGATGACGAAGAACTCAAGCAGGAATTGAATAGATATCCAGATCCACACCAACTCGAACTCAAACAGAAGATGTGCGATTTTAGGAATTCTGAAAATAAGGATTCTTCTTTAGTCCCATTGACGCCTCAAAACCTATTCATTGGAGTCGGATCAGATGAAGCAATTGATGCTCTCATCAGAATTCTCTGTGTTCCAGGCAAGGATAAGCTTCTCACTTGCCCACCCACATATGGGATGTATGGTGTTTCAGCACAGATAAATGATGTGCAAGTTGAAAAAGTCAATCTTGACTACGAACCTGGTAGCTATGCCATTCGTCCTGAAGCCATCAACGAAACGCTCGCTAATGACCCATCTATCAAACTAGCATATATTTGTTCGCCCGGCAACCCTACTGGTGCATTGCTCAAGAAGGAACTTGTTGAACAGGTCCTTAATCACCCAACTTGGAATGGTATTGTGGTCGTTGATGAAGCATATATAGATTTTGCCCCGGAGGGATCGTCATTTGCTCCTCTTGCTACAAAATATCCAAATCTGGTTGTCATGCAGACTCTTTCGAAGAGTTTCGGCTTAGCTGGTGTTAGACTTGGTGTCACGTTCTCGTCTAAAGAGATGGCCGCTCTATTAAACAATATGAAGGCTCCATACAACATTTCCACACCGTCTTCCCAATTAGCTCTTCGGGCATTGACCCCGGAAGGAATCAGTATAATGAAGAGGTATGTTAACGAAATCAATACTCAGCGAGATCGTCTTGCTGAAGAGTTACCTAAGATCCCGGGTATGGGTTCGATTGTGGGAGGAATGGAATCTAACTTCTTGTTGGCCCAGGTGTTGGACAAGCCTGGCGGAAAGCCTGATAGTAATGTTGCAAAGGAGTTGTACAAACTGCTTGCAGAACAGAAGAATATTGTGATTCGATATAGAGGTTCAGAACCCGGCTGTGAAGGCTGTCTTAGGATATCAGTCGGTACAAAGGAGGAAACCGACATTTTATTGAAAACTCTTCCAGAAGCTCTACAGTCACTACAATAGAAAGATGAATTAAAAAACAAAAAAAAAAAAGGAAATAGATCGAAGATATTAGTGATTATTATCGAACATATAAATATACGTTTAGGTCGGGAGGGCACTTCAGAGAGATTGGATCTCCCATATAGCAAGACCTGGTTTCAATGTAGAGAGGTCAGAAGGATCAGCAGATTCCATGGAGAGATGAATTACAGTCGACCAAACTTTTGAAAGTTGATAGGAGCTGCCAGAGCGTCCTTTAACTTGTGATTTGGCCTCTAAATTTTTAAGAACCGGGTTGTGGTCAAATGCAGAAATTGGACAAACAAAAAAAGCTCTTCTAAGAACAAGTGAGGCCCCAGATACTTGCGATACTTTATTCAACGTATCAATCAAGATGTCCTCGTTAGCTCCCATGAGATCAACGACAGTAACAGTTGTACCATTACTGGCAGGTAAATCTTGGTCGATGTAACTACCAGAATCCAAATAGTCATAAATAGGTTGGTAACGTTCACGATCTGTTTCACCAACTGGCAGCGGCGATAGAACGTCAACAGAATCTTTAGGTCTGCCTAATAACCAGATTGGAGGAGAATATGTTTTCCACCAAATTACTGTGCCATTACCTTTGATCAGGTTCCGGCCAATATAACTCTGGGATGCTACGACGCCTCCTTGATGAAAAGTACCCATTAACACACCTAGTACCAAGTTAAATGCAAACCAAAGGATTAAAAGAAATTTGAGTAGCTTCGGCGGGAAGCCAGAAGTGTCAAAACACCAACATAGAAGCGGAACTGCCGGAATTAAGAAGCGAGGTTCCTGATGGGGGATAAGTGACAGAACCAAAAGTCCCGAGACGGCCGACAAGAACGGCAGGGTTTTGAGATATTTTCTAGAAAACAAAAATATCAAGCCGGGTCCTAACAACTGTGGTAAGTTCACAGTAAAATGGTTCAGACGAGAATGGATCCCATGGACGGACAGGTTATCAGGATTCATGTTATAAATGACACTATTCAACGGTGCGATGACATAAGAGTCTTTTTCGTATGCCACTGTATCCAAAGAGATTGCAACTGAGGCCGTCGCTAGTGCCATACAGGTGAATGTTAAGAACGTCAGCGGGTATTTCCTGAAATGACCCAACAACCTAAACGAAGGAATTACCAAGAAGGCAGGAAACGTAATCCTATTGAAAATTCCAAATGTGACAAGAAATCCTAACAAGCCGCTGTCAAAATGACGACCTAACGGAGTAGATCTATAGTTTTCAAACTCGTGGATAATTACCAAGCACCATAATAATAGGACAGTTTCCACAGAATTTGAAAACGTATGTGACTGGAAAGTCCAAGTGACGTACGAGGAAGCTACGAATAGCAACCCCTTAATCCGTTCCGGCTTTGTACTGGACAATCTATCAATTGCCATATCACTCAAGACCCAAGTTCCAAGAGAAAATATTACCCTCAAGGAGTAGAATATGGTCAACGGGTCCAGCCTTTCTGTCCCTTTTTCAGAGTTGAAAATTACTTCTAGGAACCACATAGGCAGACCGTAAACCGCCCACAATGGGAGGTAACTTCTTGCAGGATTATCACAAGTGAATTCCCACGACTTCTCAGTCGCCCATCCGAAGACTTTGTCGGCGATAGCCTCGGGACCTTGAAAGTGCTCGTCAGGATGAATGTACGAATTTGACAGAGAAAAGTAGGTGCGTAGGAGTATTGTCAAGAAAAACATTCCTCTCCATGTTCGTGAACTACTGAAAAGATCACCAAATCGGGATCTCCCCACTGTCAGAGACATTATAACCTATTGTGCAGAGTGGTCAGTGCTTTTTTTTTTATTGGTTCAATGTGCTGTTTTTGATGTCTATCCCTGCGCGTGTTTATGATTTCCAGTACGGGGTTATCATGAAATATTGAACGCGATGTGGACCCGATGGCGTGTTACGCGGATATTTCCGTAAAACACTCTGCGGTGATCCGGGGTCGATCTCACGATTCTTTCGAGACGGCCGGAACCAGAAACCGACAAGCTGGTTCTATTTCAAGTAGCTGCAACTTAGTGTATATTAGCCTCGGGACCTTGAAAGTGCCTGTCAGTATGAATGTACCCTCCAATAAATTGTTAATATATACTTAATTATAATCTCACACAACCGTTATCGATATATATGGATATCCGACCAATATACGTATATCTATGCATATAAATTGAACCAATAAAAAAAAGCTGGCCGTGAAAATTGGATGCATATATAGGACATCGACTATATTAGTATAGGCCGGTCAAGGCGGTTGTGTTAGAATTTTTCATCAAGTCTCACCTATTTGAGATTACAAAGCTCAATACGATTGTTATCTCTCCCAATAAAATCGAGTTAGCCCATTGACCACTATAAGGTCTTGCCAGTAATTTCTTATTATGCGCAAATAGGTGTATATTTAGTAGAAACATGTGCGAATACGTAGCTTATAGTTAGTTAATAATGAAACGAAATAATAATAATAAAAAAAAAGCACATCGGATTAATATTATTACATCCATACTAATTATCCATACCAATCCAAATTGGCAGCTCATCTTGCATACAAGAATTAAATTACCCTCTTGGCTCTTTTGAATATATATTTGTACTACAATACGAGCACATACAGAATTGGAAGATGTATTACATTATGCATAAATGTCAAATGGACCGACGGTGTGAAATATGCGTACGCAAAACCACATTTGAATTATCGTACGAAATCCGCGATAAACTTAATGGGACTTTTGTTTAAGATTATGAACCGTGTAACGTTATTAAGTGTTAACGTTGAATGCAAGCTAACGAGTGTGTACCTTTGTAGTGTCCGTTCCATCCTTGTTTTTTGGAGAGTAGAGTTAACGTTACCTTTTCCAGTTTACAACGCTGTAGCCAGCTAGCGTCCAACTTTGGAAGGGATTGTCATTAAGTTAAACCTGTGGGTTATAACGAACAAAGTCCAAGTTAGCAAATAGGCTGGCTCCATTCAGCTTTGAATTCGTCTGCATCTATATTACACAGACGCTAGCTACTGATAAACAGTTTACCCTGATTGCGATTTTACCGGCCCGGATGGTTCACCCTCTTTCCGAATTGGACATTGGGAATCAGTCTCAAAAAAAAAAAAAAAAAAAAAAAAAAAAAAAAAAAAAAAAAAAAAAAAAAAAAAAAAAAAAAAAAAAAAAAAAAAAAAAAAAAAAAAAAAAAGTTTCGACAGGTTCTCGAGATTTTTTTTTAAATCAAAGTAGGAATTTCTATTCCAACACTTACGTTTATTCTGAGATATATTTCGACAAAGATTGAGAACCAAAAAAAAAGGAAGAGAGAAAATATCAACTTTTTCTTTAAAGAGAGAATTCCTTTTCACGCATACCCCTTATTTGTGTTTTTTTTTTTTTTTTTTTTTTTTTTTTTTTTTTTTTTTTTTTTTTTTTTCAACACAAAATTATTCCTTTCTTTTTTGAAAGTGGAAGATCAAAATGGATGTCAACGCACTTCATAGTTGCTTCGAGTCTACTTTAGATGCTGATATCAACAAAAGAAGACATGCTGAATTACAATTAAAAGAAGCGGAACAAACCCCTGGATTCATCAATGGCTGTTTAGATATTGTCCTCGAGCCACAAGTGGCTCCGGCTATTAAGGTTGCGGCAGCCATCTATTTGAAAAATAAGGTAGTCAGATTCTGGGAGCCAATGGAAGACTCGCCATACAAAATTGGTTCTTCGGAAAAACCAAGCTTCCGTGAGAGGCTGATTCCAGCTTTGGGTAAAGTTCCTCCCCACATTAGAGCGGTTCTTGTTAGTGCTTTAGCTTCAATTGTGAATAAGGACTTCCCACATAACTGGCCAGAACTAGTTGGAACTACTATGCAATTGTTTCAAAGCAGCGATATCGGATCGATCTCTACGGGGGCCACTTGCCTCTTAGAAATTTGCAGACATTATAGATGGAGAACTGGAGAAGCTAGGAGTGGTCTTGATGACGTTATCAATACCGCATTCCCTGGTGTCCTAAACATTGCCAATTCCATTGTTGATGAAACCAGTCAACAAGCAGCTTCATTACTTCGAGACATTATCAAGACTTATAAGATGGCTACCTATGTGAGTGCTCACGGGCCTTTTTCTTCGGTTGTTACTAACATTATTTCTAGCATGTATTACCTGTGGCTCTACAACAACATGACAGCTTGGTTGCCTGGAGTAGTCTCTTCTTAAAAGTGGCCAAGAAGCCGCTTCCAGAAGAAGTCTTAGAACGAGATGATGATGAGCGAGAAGCTCATCTTTGGGTCAAGTGTAAGAAATGGGCGTTGGCAAACTTTTATAGATTGTTCTTCCGTTATGCCAACCCTGCGACACAACACAGTAACATTGACTACACCCAATTCGCCGACGATTTTGTTGGAAATATGGTTCCTGAGATTCTCAGCACATACTTTGAACAAATCCAATTATGGGTTGATAACAAAGTTTGGCTAGGTAAGGCGTGTATGTTCCAGATCCTGAACTTTTTCGAACAATCTATCAACATCAAATCTTCATGGGAAATTGTCAAACCACATGTCAATACTCTGGTCTCTCATGTTGTTTTCCCGTTATTATGTCCAACAGATGAGGATCTAGAACTGTTCGAGGACGAACCTCAGGAATACATTAACAAGCACATCGACATGATTGACGATAATCTGACTCCTGATATCGCAGCTACGAACTTTTTGTTGGTCCTGGTAAAAAAGAGGAGAAAGACTGTGTTCACTCCTCTGTTGCAATTTGTCCAATCAATTGTTACTAGGCATTTGGAAAATGCCGAAGACTTGACACTCTGCAGACAAAAAGATGGGGCTCTCCGCATGATGGGAACGTTGGCTTACATTGTTTTAAGCAAGAAGAGCCCTATCGCCGACAACATGGAAAACTTCCTTGTACAATATGTTTTCCCTGATTTTTCCAATAGCCATGGCTTTTTGAGGTCTAGAGCTTGCGAATTCCTTAATGCCTATGCGGAGACCAAATTTAACAATGTTGAAAACATATCCTTTGCCTATCAGAGTATCTTGAATTGTATGAATGACGAACATTTACCAGTTCAAGTGGAGGCTGCATTGGCGTTACAACCGCTTATTGGCCACGACGATGTTAGAGCTGCGTTATCCTCGAGAATTCCAGAAATCATGCAACACCTACTTGAGCTGGGTAATAAGGTGGACGTTGACGCTATATCTGGAATTATGGAAGAATTTGTTGAAGTATTCGCCGAGCAAATATCCCCATTTGCTGTCCAATTGGCAGAACAGCTAAAAGACCAATTTTTGAGAATCACCGGAGAAATGATTGAAAAGCAGAACATTTCTCCAGAAGAGTTCAACATTGATGATCTTGGTTCAGATGACAAGGCAATGGCAGGTTTGGGAATTCTCAACACGCTGACTAGTTTGGTCTTGGCATTGGATAACTCTAGCGAGTTGGTTGAGAAATTGGAACCAGTATTTCTTCCAATTTTTGTTACTGTGCTTGATAAGGATATTTCTGAGTTTTACACTGAGGTTTTTGGTTTAATCGAGAACCTCACGTTCGCATTGAAGAAAATTACACCAAATATGTGGGGGGTCTACAAGCTCATGTACAAGGCCTTTCAAGGTGCCGGTTGTGACTATTTGGATGACATGTTGCCATGTTTGGAAAACTTCATTCAGTACGGTGCTCAGGATATGATGTCTAATCCAGACTTGCCAAAAGGCGTGTTTGACATTGTACATAGTGTCATGACTGATCAAGAGAGACTTGGTGCCACTGATAGAACCATTGCGGCTTCCTTGTCTCAATCAATGCTACTTTCTCTGAAGGGCTCAATTGATCAATATGTACCAGAGCTTTTAAGTCTTGCAATCGAACGTATCAGTAAAGATAGCAAGAAGTTGAGGAACATTGCTTATTGTGTTGGGTTACTTGAAGTTGTAATTGCAGGCTTAAATTATAATGTGCTAGCCACCTTACAATTTTTGGAATCCAAACAATATACTGCTGAGTTCTTCACACTCTGGTTCAATAAAATGAACCACTTCCAAAGAGTCTACGACAAAAAATTATGCGCAATTGCAATTCTTTCGATCCTTGCGCTTCCACAAGATAGTATTCCAGCTAACCTTCAATCTAACCTTCCACAATTAGCATCTGGACTAATTACCATCATGGCCAGTATTCCAGAGGCAATTGCTAAGAAGGAAGCGATGGCTAAGGAATTTGAATCTGCTGATTATTACGACAATTTTGCTGAAAACGATGATGACGATAATGAATGGGGTGACGACGAGACTTTCGAGGAAGCTGATGATGGCATTGAAGTCGGTACAGAATATCAAGAATTTTTAGAAGAGCAGACTCATAAATTGCAAGAAGGTTATGGATATTTTGAGAATGACGATGAAGAGTTGCAAGAAGAACCGTTGGTTGACAACATTTTGGACGAAGTTAATGTTGACCACATTTTTAGAGACACCTTTTTGTCGCTATCTCAAAACGATACTGCAAAGTATCAGCTGATTACTAGTGCTTTTGGTGATAGTGACCATAAAATCATGCAAGAAACCATTGCAAGGGTAAATAATTAAGCAATGAAGAAGAATTAACCGTGATGTCTGTCCTCCTTTATTATTATTATGTATAAAATGTCTGAGGTTATAGACGAAACCTGAGTGAAAATTGATATGTGTTGCATAGTGGATTTATGCATACGTAGGTATCTTAAACCATGGCATACCCAACTTTATTATGACAGCACTCTGCCCAAACGGAGAGTTCACTATGCATATCTCCATTCAATTATGCGTGGAAATCGGTATCCTATCGACATCATAAAACAGCCGTACGCAAACAACATACTGTGTAATTACCATATTAATTCATCGTTAAAACATACGTAAAGTTCATCTAAGATATAGAGGGTGAATAAATTATTGCTGACTATTAAGCCTGGATCGTGATTTTGCAAACAGCAATTCTTGCTCTCTTTGCAACTCCTCTACTGATCTCCCGGAAGACTCCAATTTTCCAACTTTTTTGTCTCTGACTTTCTGACTTTCCTTGTGTTCTGTGACGACACTTTGAATTGGTTCAATATAGTCGTTAAATCCCAATTCTTCCAGCGCTTTGATAACATGTTCGGAAGCAATCGTTTTTTTTGATTCCTTTTCAGCGATTTCATTGGATTGTGTTGAAAGAATCATGATAAATTCGATACAACACTCTATCAGCGCATCACGAGTATCTCTAGAAAACGTCAAGTCCGAAGGAATGATTTCAGATACAATCTTTTGTACGGTGGCTGTTAAGCGTTAGAATAAACAATAAAAAAGAAAAATGTATCCTCTGCCTTACCTTTAGGAAGACTCAAGTCTTCAGATGCGTCTCTGTCTCCCATTTTGCGTCCTTCCTCTAGATAAGGAAATAGACGAAAGGGGACAAAAGCGTGTCTTTATATATTGCTGGAACTGATGAACTGCGGTTCTGCAAGGAGGGGTTACCCGGGGGAATAAAATCGGTTCTCCGATAAATCGGTTCCCCTTTCACCCCAAAACATACAGAAAAAAAAAATTAGGGGGGACCGGTTCATCGGAAGACCGGTATTCTTAAAAAAAAATAAAAAAATAAGAAAATAAAAAAATGGAGCGGAAAATTTGGAAATTTTCAAAAAAATTTCACCCAAATCTTTATCAATCACAGTATCATGAACCAAGTTCAACTTATTTGTTCAAGGTTTGATCCAACGGGCCAATTTTATGTCAGCGCTATTCCATCGCTGGATTTAAATAAAATCCAGGTTCATTCGATAAGTAATGGCAAGATAGAAAGTGAAATCAGTCTTGATAAAGGTGTGACCGTCAATTCGTTAACATGGGCGATTTACAACTCGTCAAATACTTCGTCTAATAAACAACAGAAAAAAAAGAGAAAGAGAAGTAGCGTGGGCGGTCAGAGTAATGGTAAAATTTTAGAAGACGTTGTGGTTGTTGTCGGCACCAACAAGGGATCCATCTTACTCTATTCACCCTCCCAAGGAGCTATTGTACACACTATCTCGGACGCTCATTCTGTACCAGTCACTTCTGTGGAATTCTGTGCTGTTTCAGGTCTCTGGTCTTGTGATTATTCCAGTGTTATTTCTAACCATGATCTTTCCAGTGATAAGCTCAAAGTTAAGTTTGAAATCAGTGAAAAGGATGTCAGATTACTGTTCCCATTAGAGGACCGGGATGATAAAGATGGTGATCTCATCTTAGCTTCTACCAACGTTCAATTGGTTGATTCTTCTAACAAGAAAACTCTCAAATCGTTCCCAGGATTTGTTCATCCAGTGTCTAGAATTCTTCCCTCGTCTAGCCAAAAAGACTTGTTTTTGGCAAGTTCTCAGTCCGAAAGAAATGTTAATGTCAACTCAATTGAAAACGGAAACAGCATTAAAATCCTCACCGCACAATCAGACATTCAACACATGGTTTTATCTGAAGACGAATCAGCCCTTGCTGTCGTCACAGATGACGGCAGGGTGGAGATATTTATCGATCCATTGAAAAATTCTGCTTCTCCATCTAAACGCAGAGGGGCTCAAACCGTCAAATCTGATATCCAAATCTCTGTTACTCGACCTAAAACTGCTCAACCCGTTCGTATCGACAATTTAGTTTTTGCTAAGGATAACATTGTTTTGACGTGGTTGGAAAACGCTTCAGTGCCAGTATTTGAACTTATTAGCTGGAAAGATCTACAAACTGGTAAGCCACTTTCTGGTCCAATTGAGCTCTCAAGAGCTCATAAAACGTTATCTAAAGCGGGAAAAGCCGATGACTCAAAAGTTAATGGAGTTGATCCTGCTGCTGCTGCTGTTTACAACGAGTCCAAATCTGTAGTGAGCTCTGGTAGAGATGTCAAAAATTTAGAATCCGATGAGGACGATGATGATGAGGAAGAGGAATCCACTCTTGCTGAAAGATTAGATGCCTTGGAAGTTGACCAAGAAGATGAACCAGCGAGAAACAAAAAGAATGGTCAGGTATCGTCGTCTGCATCTGCATCCACAGGCAAAGTTGAATTTTCCACCCCTGGTACCTTCACGACTATTCTCAACCAAGCTCTTAAAACTAACGATCATTCGTTGCTGGAATCTTGTTTGGTTCACACGGACGAAAAAGTCATAAAGGCTTCTATTCAAAAGTTGGACTCAAGCCTTGCGGTGAAATTATTGGAAAGAGTCGCTGAAAAGATCGCTCGAAGTCCGACGCAGGCTGGTCAATTGAATATTTGGATCAAATGGGTGATGATCGCGCATGGTGGTTATCTTGTGACTATTCCAAATCTTTTGAAAACCCTCTCTTCTCTCCATTCAACTTTGTCTGATAGAGTCTCTACTTTACCACGATTACTCGCCTTGCAAGGCCGTCTTGAGATGCTTAATTCCCAAATGGAACTCCGTAGGGATATTCTAGAATCCAACAAGTCGTTGGATACTGGCGATGATGATGACGACGGCGAAGATGAAGAAGCTGTAGAATATGTCGAGGAAGGGGCATATGTTGCGAACGGCGAAGAGGATGATATGGAGAGTGATGAGGATGAGGGAGATGACGACCAAGACGAAGATAGTGATGACAATGGGTTTATAGAGCTGGAAGCCGAGGAGGATTCTCAAGATGAAGAGGAGGATGAGGAAGAGGGGTTCAGTGACATGGAAGTCGACGAGAGTAGCGATGGAGAAATGGATGAAGACGAAGGAGAAGAAGAGGAAGAAACCCCCCGAGCAAAACCAAAGAGAAAGGCTAATGGAACGGTGAAAGGGACAAGATAATCATCTTTGTTCCTGTATGATACTTAGACATTGTATAAACTAATTGATAAAATTTCATCTGGATGTATTCATTTATATATCTAAGCTACTTCCAGTGGAGATCTGCATACACAAATCCAGAAAGGGAAAGTGATCCGGTCCCGATCCGCCGCTCGTTCCCAAATACCGGAAAAAAAAATTCCATTTTCTTTTCCTTTTTTTTTTTTTTTTTTTTTTTTTGGAATCATTGGACTGAGTCCCGTATTCTCTAGAAGTTTTCCTATTATAATGGTGGAAAAGACTTATATTAGTTATAACAACGTTCACAAGCTCTGTCAAGAAGCTGCTGTCAAAATCAAGGACTTCAAGCCTGATTTGATGGTCGCAATCGGTAAGAGAGAAAAAAGAGCCCGTATGTAAAAAAGCTAACATTATGTTAGGCGGTGGTGGTTTCATTCCAGCTCGTATCTTGAGAAGCTTCCTCAAGGAACCAGGTTCCAAGAACATCCCTATCCAAGCGATTGGTCTGTCTTTGTACGAAGACCTGGGAACCGAAGAAGACTCTGCTATCGAAACTGCTGGTAACCAAGTCGTTAGAACTCAATGGTTGGATTTCAGCACTTTGCAGAGTGGTAACCTTGTTGGCAAGAACGTATTGATTGTTGACGAAGTTGATGATACTAGAACCACTCTTCATTATGCCGTCAGTGAGCTTGAAAAGGACGTTAAGGAGCAAGCTGCCAAACTTGGCAAATCCGATGCTGATACCAAGTTCTTCATTTTTGTCCTTCACAACAAAGATAAGCCAAAGAGAGCAGACCTTCCAAACAAGATGGTTGAAAATGGCAACTATTTTGCTGCCCGCACGCTCCCAGATGTCTGGATTGCCTACCCATGGGAAGCCGTTGACATTGAAGAGCACACAGATAATGCTGTCAAGCAAGGTAATAACTAAGCAGTGGTAATAATTATAATAACACAATAGTAGTAATTTGTTTCCAAAAGGTTATTTTTTAGTTGCTGCGGCCAGTTGGTCGGCCAGCTGCTCCACTTGTTGTCGATACATTGTTTTCAAGTCGTCAACATCTGCCTTCAACTCATTTACTTGTTCGGACTTTTCACCAAGCATCTCTAAAGTTGTTTGTTCTCGTTTCTCTAAAGCAGCAACTTTGTCTTCAAGATCTTTGGCTTGTTGCCGATAGATAGCAAGGTCTTCGTTGTCTTTCATCAATCCCATACTCTGTCTGCACGCCTCTTCTTTCGCTTTGGTCATTTCTTCCAATTCAAGTTGAACGCTGGACAATTCCGATTCAAGACGTCGAATAGTGGTGTTCATTTTCCCGACTAACTGAATGTTCGGAGTGGAATTGTTCACAGTCATGATTGACGAAACATTATCTCCACCCGGACGGGGAGAGAGCCCTAATCCGGTAGCTACCGACGGGTTTCTGCTGTTTGAGTTGCTTTCAAAAAAGGAATGTACATTATCGTTGGAAACAGATCTTTCAAGTCCTAAGTGCGATTCTGAACTGGCGTATGATGCATGGTGGCTTTGTAATGGGGAATAAGGTGTAGCACTCTCAGCTCGCGGTGGAGATGTGACCAATTCGAACTGGTCTTTGCTATCTTGCAATTTCTTTTCACATTCCCCCAATTGTGCCTTTAGTTCAGAGTTTGATTGTTCTAGTTGTTGTAGTCTTGACTGCAGCGATCCTATCATTTGGTCTTTTTCAAAAATTTCGTCATTAAGGTTAGTGAGTTTGCTTGACGATTTGGAAATCTCGTCTTTTAAATTGTACAGTGTGTCGGTCATTTCTTCGTGCTCGGTTGATAATAACTTGTGCGTGTCACTCTGGAGAGTTACGTTAGTAAAAAAAACAGTGATCATAAGCTCCCTTAACTTACCAAAGTTTTGAATTTTTTTCTGAAAAGTCCTTCCTGATTCTTTGAACTCTCAAGTTCCTGTTCTAGGGACGAAATTCTGTTATTCAAATTGGCTTCAATTTCATGCCAGTTTTCCTTGGAAATAGAATGCTGAGATTGGAGCGATTCTATTTGCCGCACAAGATTAATATAACTATCATGATGCGAGCCTCCACCAGATTCTTCGGATTGCGACCTGTAATGTTCCACTTTCAACTCTAGGTTTTTTATTTCATCCTTTAACTCGGCTATGAGTTTTTTGCTTGAATTCTCTTCTTGTTTCAGTTGAGCATCCAGTTCGTCAATTTGAACCTTATACTTCTCCTCATTCATTTCCAGGTTCAAGTTGGCCCTATCAAGGTCTTCCTGGAGAAGAGTTGCTTTGTTTGTCACTTCGTTCAATGCATCGGTCTGAGCCGAAATTATTTTTTCATCGTATTGAGACTTAAGATTCTTCAATTCTTCTTCAAGCTTGGAGTGCTTTTCCTTTAAAAGGTCGCGCTCCTTTCTTATTGACTCAATCCCACCACTACTTGAATACTCTTTTAGAGCGTTATTCTGTTGCTTGATTGTTTGCTGAGCTTCTAAGAGTTCCTTTTCAGCTTTTTCAGAACGCTGCAGCGCAGTCTGATGTTTCTTTTCCGTCTCTTTTTCCTGTATTCTCAGCCGTTTGATTGTTGTCATATGTTTCAATTCTTTCTTGGACAATTCCTGGCCTTCATCAAACAACAATGCAATTTGTTCGTCCTTCTCAGCCACTTTTTTTTGTAGCCCAGTCGACGACTGTTTTGCCAGCTTTGACCTTTCAATCTCTTGGCTCGCCAAAAACTTGACTCGAGACTCTAAGGATTCTATTTTGCCCACAATCTGAGCAGTATGTTCGTTCGCTTTGGTCTGTTGTAGTTTTAGATTCTTGATTAATTCGTCCAACGAAGTCTTGAGCGTCACGTTCTCGTCACTCTCAGTCATCAACTTGGCCATCTCATCCAAACTCTGGCATAGATTAATTATAGATTCAAATGAGGGAGGGTCAACGGGGTCGTTGGACACCATAGGAAGAATGCTAGGCTGGTTCGAACTATCGTCTGCACAAGCTCCTTCAGAGGATGTACTCTCGGCTGTAGGCGTTGCGGACCGTCCAACAGCCTTTGCGAGTCTATCATCCATTGACTCTCGAGCTGAAGTTGACGACGCCTCCTTTGCAGCTGGTAGATTTTGAGTTATGCTAACTTCAGACGATTCCTGAAGTACCTTATCCAATGTAGATTCCACGTTAGCAACAGCATTCTTGAAATAGCTCGACCAATTCTTGGCCCCGCTGGTCTTGGTAGACTGCTGCTTCTGTTCAATTGGTTTCTCTTGTCGCTCTTCCGCTAAGATGGTGGTACTCTTTTCCTCATTGTTGTCACCTTTGTCCATTTTCTTCTATCTCCTTTCTACCTCTATCAAGTGCGCCGGTCTTTCAATCCTTACGACGATCCAAATCAGAAATTAATCCTGGTTTGACAATTTACACGCACCGGTTTTGAAAGTAACCCCTATAGTTGAGTACTAGATGTCCCAGCTTACTGCTACCACCGTTGAGCTGCTCTCAAAGACACCACGCAACATCCCGGCGTTGTACCGAATGAAAATAACACCGGCACTCCGGTTTGGCGGTGAGCCGGACGCTGGTATATTTTTGTTGTGGCCACCACTTCGCGCGCATTCGAGACGCATATTATTTTTAGCCGTGCGATGAGTTGACCGAGACTTGTATGTACAGACTATTCAAAAATAAAGTAGAGTAGGAGTGTCGAGATGGAAGTTGTTCATATACTCGATATTCAGAAAAATTGCGCGCGCGAGAAAGTGGTAATAATTCATTCAACTCAATTACCCCAAAGTTCCAAAAGACCGTCATGGTTATTTATCGAGAATTTAGGATAAATGCTGCATATCATCTCAATGGCCAGCTGATTGGTCACAATTTAAATAAATAAATAAATAAATGAAAATAAAAATAAAATAAATTAAAAGTGAAAGTAAAATTATACAGCAAAGTGTCCCCCCCCCCTATTGCTGTCATAGGGGAATGGTATCCCATTACCATTATATTGCACTACGGAAGTTCCCGCTTTTAGCGTGTGGGCCCTCTGCACTGCCTGAGGCAGTCGGACACTGTGCCACAGTGTGCACTGTACTATGACGTAGCAGCCGCGTCGGGCGTTGTTGCCGCCGACGCGATTCCTGGGAGGGGATGTTGTGAATTAGGACTGGCTATAAATAACAGCGAATCACCGCATCTTGAACAATACTTTCACTTAATCAACTAAAGAAATAACATGGGTTTAGCTAGTAAATTAGCTGCTACACAAGGAGGTGCGGCTGCTGCACCAGGTGCTGCACCCTCCCCACAACCGAGCCAACAGCCTGCACAACAAGGAGGCTATCCTCCGCAACAAGGAGGATATCCTCCACAGCAAGGAGGATATCCTCCACAACAGAGTGGCTATCCTCCGCAGCAAGGTGGTTATCCGCAACAGCAGGCTGGACAGTATAACAGAGCTCCACCACCAGCTCCTAACCAGCAACCAGGTGGGGGCTATCCTCCACAGCAAGGTGGACAATACAACAGGCCTCCTCCACCGCCTCCTGGTCAACAACAAGGAGGGTATCCTGGGCAACATCAAGGTGGCTATCCTCCACAACATGGTGGTCCACAACAAGGTGGCTATCCTCCTCGACAGAGTGGATACCCTCCGCAACAAGGGGGTTATCCTCCACACCAACAAGGAGGTTATCCTCCACAGCAACAAGGTGGCTATCCTCCACAACAACAGGGTGGATATCCTCCGCAACAGCACGGTGGCTATCCTCCACAGCAAGGGGGCTACCCCCCTCAACAACAACAAGGTGGTCACAATTACATGCAAATCCTTCAACAGGCCGTCCAAGAAAACGGTCTCCAGGGGTTCTATCCACCTCAACGATTGCAGCAACTTGCTAGCACTATTGGCCCGCAAGTCCAACAAATCAGTCAGGCGTGGAAGATTCCTATGGAATTAGCAGTTGACTTGGTTCGGTTGTCTCTTTATGACATTATTCTATTTGCTGATGACTCGGGCTCCATGTCTTTTGAAGAAAACGGTGAGCGCATTGACGATTTAAAGCTTATTCTTCAACGTACTTCGTTTGCTGGTTCTTTGTTTGATACCAACGGTATTGAAGTTAGATTCCTAAATAATCAGATCAACGGCAACAACATCAAGACTGACCAACAGGCCTTCCAACTGCTCTCCCAAATAAAGTTCCATGGCCTCACCCCATTGGGAACGTCGATGCGTAACAAGATCATCGACCCTATGGTCCTCGGTCCTGCAAGAGCTAACCAAATGGACAAGCCAGTTCTTATTATTACTATTACAGACGGGCACCCTGCCGGTGAGAATACCAGCACCATCTTCAAAGTCATCAAGGAAGCGAAGGCTAAGCTTTCCAACACCAGGTATGGTCCAGGGGCTGTTGCTTTCCAGTTTGCGCAAGTTGGCAACGATATGAAGGCAAGGGAATTCCTCGGTAAGCTCGACAACGATCCCGAAGTCGGTGCTATGGTTGACTGTACCAGTAACTTTGAATCCGAACAAGACGAAATGGCTCGTCTTGGCGTGGAGTTGACCCCGTCTACCTGGATTGTCAAGCTTCTATTGGGAGCCATTGATAGGTCGTATGATACCCAGGACGAACGGAGATAGTTAGCAATGTGTAATAATGTAATAAACCACTGACAGTTTCTTTTCAAGTTTGTGTGTAATTTTTTATCTTTTGACGACTACCAACCCAATACAACTGTAAGCTATATACTTTGTCTCTAACGCTTAAAGCACCCATTGCAATGCCGCGGCCGAAGTGAATTCATTTAACCGCAATACTCTAGCTCTGGGACGCCAAGGAAAAAGATAACGACGCAAGAGTATCATAGGAGTTTCCTTGAAATCTTCTTCACGTGATAAAAGCTACCTTCTCTATGAACACTTCTACGGAAACAGTACAATATTAAAAATAACGTATAATATGAGTTAAAAAATCTGGAGCTGTCTATAACGCCTATAAATTGCACCGAGTTGAATAAGCCGCTTCCTCGAGCAGCATAAAGATTCCATTAGGGCAATACGGAATATTCATAAAACTACCAAACAATCATGTTAGCTTTCTACCTGTGAGCATGTGCCAGGGTCGAAGCTACACTATTCAGTTATATAATCCCGTTAGCCTTTTACAGATCATGCCATCTCCGTCTTAATAAACTAGACCGACGAGACCACCTCCGTTGATGATGGGTTCCCGATATACCGGCATACCGGCACATTTTTTGTTTTGTGGGAGGTTTGCCACAAGCATTGGGCTAAAAGAACATAACTAAACAGCGTCACTAACTAATAATAAAAACGACAGCAATGGAAGAGTTAGGAATCAAAGTCAGTAATAATAAGAATGTTGCAGCCACGAAGGCTGCTAATGGTGGTCCGTACGAAGGCGTTCTGAGTGGATTGAATGCGGGGGATGGCGGCCCAAAGGACTTGTACCGAGAACTCAAGAGATTAGAACGGGAATACGAATTGATCAATCTGCAAGAAGAATACATTAAGGATGAACAACGCCATCTCAAGAGAGAGCTAGTGCGTGCTCAAGAGGAGGTGAAGCGTATAAAATCTGTTCCATTGGTCATTGGCCAGTTTTTAGAGCCTATTGACCAACATACGGGTATTGTATCATCCACCACGGGATCGAACTATGCAGTTCGTATTCTATCTACCCTGGATCGTGAACTGCTAAAATCTTCTTCGTCTGTGGCACTTCATCGTCACTCTAATGCTCTAGTTGACATTTTGCCGCCTGAAGCTGATTCATCTATTACCATGTTAGATCAAAACGAACGACCGGATATAAGCTATTCAGACGTAGGAGGACTTGACATGCAAAAGCAAGAAATCAGGGAAGCTGTGGAACTTCCGTTGACTCAGTTTGAGCTGTACAAGCAGATCGGTATTGATCCTCCTCGTGGTGTGTTGCTATATGGACCTCCTGGTACTGGTAAGACCATGTTGGTCAAGGCAGTTGCGAACAGCACCACAGCATCATTTATTCGAGTAGTTGGGTCGGAATTTGTGCAAAAATATTTAGGTGAAGGCCCTCGTATGGTGCGAGACGTGTTTCGACTGGCCAGAGAAAATTCTCCCTCGATCATTTTCATTGATGAAATTGACGCCATCGCTACAAAGCGTTTCGATGCCCAGACTGGTGCTGATAGAGAAGTTCAACGTATCCTGTTGGAATTGTTGAACCAGATGGATGGATTTGATCAAAGTGCCAACGTCAAGGTCATCATGGCCACGAATAGAGCTGACACACTTGACCCTGCGCTCATGAGACCGGGCCGTTTGGACAGAAAGATTGAATTCCCATCGTTGCGAGATCGTAGGGAACGACGACTGATTTTTACAACGATTGCATCTAGAATGTCTCTCGCTCCGGAAGTGGACTTAGACTCGTTGATTGTCAGAAATGACCCGTTGTCCGGTGCCATCATTGCGGCAATCATGCAAGAGGCTGGTCTGCGTGCTGTCCGTAAGAACAGATACGTGATTCTGCAATCCGACCTTGAAGAAGCTTACAGCAGTCAAGTCAAGACTGGCTCTGATAAGGATAAGTTTGACTTCTATAAATAGATCTCATCATATACAATGCAAAAATATTGTTTTATTATTAGTATTACTGTTACTATTGCTATTGCCATATAATTATCGTTGTAAGTATTCACTGGAGTGTACTTTATTCATGTCAAGCCGCAACAGGAGTACAAGTAGCAATATATACAGGAGACAACTGAGGATCCCTAAGAGAAAGACCACCGAGCCGCTGGTTTGGAAATGTTCCACAAGATGTCCCGAGTTCCTGGATGGTAAGAATAAGGGTTGGACTTTTTTTCTGCGCCACAGCGCAATTAGCATAACCATGAGACCGTAAGCAGTCATCATAGTTCCTATCGGCAGAAACTCCTTACTGAACATTTTAAGAATCACCAGTGAGAACGACAGTTGGCCCAATGCCGTTCGCATATAAGCTCCTTCAAAGGTTCTCTGGTGGGCTATGGACCGTTAGAAGATACGCTATTAACAGTATGCGACACCTACCCCGGATATCCTGCTTTCCGGCCTTGGTTAATGCGAGATACTCCCTCGTGCTGGGTCGTCGTTCCTGTCTTCTCCGCATCGATCGTGAGAGGGAAGCCCGGCTATGTCTCCCAAGGAACTCTTATGCATAGACGAGTGGCAGCGGTCACCTACCGCCACCGCCACAAAAAACTGTGGCGTAACGCCACTGAAAACCTCAGTGCCATGCAGGCAGCCTGTTCTCTAGATGTATATTAGAAGTGAAGCTAACTGGCCTCGAGCTCATATGCATCGCTTTTGCTCGCTATCCATGAGACATTCGCCGAAATTGGCCCCTAACATCTCCGATGTTTTTTTTTTCATGCCAAAGAACAAGTCGGTTGATTGATCTTGTACCGATCGTAGAATACTATGTAAAATAATGCCTATTTAAAATATGTGCAGTTACAACAGGAAAGAGCAGAAGAAACACATATTCATATGCATATACAAAGAAAATTTCGCGAGATGGCAAAAGTAAATGAAAAAAAAAATTGGTGAAGTCACGTTCCAAATGGACAAGGGCAATAGGTTCTATCGTCTTTACATTTGGGACACCAAGTGACATCTTCAGGCTGAACTGGTCGATACATATTGAATCAATCAGCTAGCATACAGAAACATTTGGCTTTCCTTTTATACTACACCGAACCATAGCCTCAAACCGGATATGTGACTACATTCTTCAACGTTTCGAAGGGGTGCTAGTCTGCAGATCTATGCACACTTGTTTCATGAAAAACCCTCAACAGCAACCAAAGCTACCTCATTCTCTGATATAAACACCTCTTTACGGTCTGTACATTGTATATATAAACACCGATGGCGAAAAGTGTCGGATGAGCTCTGTGGAAATCGTCAATGGAGCCCTTATCCTGCAAACTCTGCCCGAAATGCCAAACAAAAGGCTCGTTCGGGGCCAGATGCGGCTGTTCGAATGTCTCAAAAACAAAATAAAGGCGAGATTATATAAAGGCAGTGAAGCCCACAATTATAACGTAGTTTATCGCTAGTCAACATGTTATGCAAAGGATGCGGGTTTCATCGACCCTTCTGTCGTTGTCGGTATAAGGAAAAGGAGGAAAGGACTGACGGCTAAGAGGGGTTTAGAATACATTTTTTCTCACTACGCATACGTATACTACTAATACGGATGCCATCATCACATATCAAACGCCAACCAATGCAAAAAAGTAAAATACACAATTTCTGTTTGTACTCCATTACATTTTTCTGCTTAGTAATTTAGTTAGAACCACTAAAACAGGCAGGTGGCGATTTTTCGAATCATCATGCATTGGAACGCAGCGGAGTCTATTGTTTAGCTACACGCATATCAACTGATTGTTGCCACATGTTACAACACGAGGCAGTATTACACACAAAAGTTGGCTCGTTTGCGTACTGATGTAACAGACACCAGTCGACTCGTAACTTTTCGCCCCACCTTCTTTTACCCTGTTAAGTTGACCGGTCAACGATCTTCGTTTGTCTCTGATTCCGTTGACACTCCCTACACGCTTCTATAGCTATATAAGTAGGTTGAGCTTCGCTTCTTTCTGGACAGTATTTCCCGCACAATTGTCATGCCGATTCGCCTTTACATTTGTTCTGGCTG